>RPOG01003584.1:0-60410 GCA_008086565.1 Thalassoma bifasciatum | reverse complement strand
GTACAGTTTATGAGACTATTAAGAGAGCATGTGAAATGAAGGATGGTTCAAGTTTCAAAGTTACTCATATCACACCACTTTTCCTACACTAAGTGCTTTTCCAACATCATAGCCCCGTCAAAGGTGGATGGGTCAGTTGTTGCATAAAGCCGGGCAGCGATCAACTTAAGGAAGAAAATGCAGTCTCTGAGGAGTCTCCACGCTCTCAGAATGTCCTTGAACAAATCTCTGCTCTCAGGTGGTGTTTTCAGCAGCCACTGCTCTCCTACTGAGCTGGAAGGAATAAAGGATTTCACAGAAACTAATAATGTCTGATAATTAAATCCACAATCTCAAATATCACTTCACTGTCATGTAGATAAGAAACTGAAAAAAAAAAAAAGAATTGGCCCCAATTTTCTTCCCCTTAATCCAAGTTATTTTTCCCAAGTTATCAGACTGACTGATCCAACCTGAACTCTGAATAAGCAGTGTTTATTTTTGGGTTAGACTTTGTGTTATTCATTTTAATGTAACATATTTTGTATTCCCACTCTAGGTGTTTAATGCAGGAAACATGTATACAGAAGCGATATCGGTGTTTTTAATACAGAAATGTTCACCTTCTAGTGTTTGGAAATCACCTTAAAAGATCCTGTAACTTTAAAGTTAAACAAACCATGTCCAAATTAGATCTTACTTAGCTTTACAACGAGAACAAACGAACATAATGAACACAGATATGCCAAGGGTCAACAGATTTAACCTTTCACTGCTCAACACCAATAAGGCAAGAGAGGCTTATTAATGGAGTGGGAAGCACTGGAGTTACTCGGCCTGTGACTCCAGCTGTCTGTCACTCACATGATTTGCTGGACTGAACACCCAGCCGATGTGAGGTCGACTCACAACACAGCGGGTCCAAATTGCAGACTTATCCAGTTTATTTGCGCTGCACAGTTGCCAAGGCAGAATAATATTATTTAGACAAGGTCTTAATAGTTAAGTTGGCAACACTTTAAAATAGGGGTCATATTAGTTAACTCATTGTTAAGCACATATAAACAGTTAAACAATGTGTAAATGACCATTATAACGTCTTACCCATCATTAACTAACATATTGGTTAATGCATTATTAAGCATACATTAACAGTCATATAAAGTGTAAATGACCATAATAATGTCTTACCCATCATTAACTCACAAATTACTTAATCCCTTAAAAAGCATTTCTTTCATGTCTATGGTTCAGAGTTAATTAATCAAATCTTAAACATCATTAAAAGTTAAATATTGTAATTGTTAATCCTCATGTATGTGTTAATTAGTATTAATAAATGATTGTTTATCAATGCCAAGGTAACGTGTACACTATCAGCAGCTGATTAGTCAACGTATTTGGAAGCTGTTACCTAACTTTCATTATTCCAAAGTAACACCATTAGGAAATGAATACAAGAGGCACTTTTAGGTTTCACTGAAATTTAAATTAATAATGCGTATTAATGCACCAACTAATATGTTAGTTCATGTTAGGTAAGACTTCATAATGATTATAAATACATTATTAAAGTGTTTATGAATGCCAACTAATGCATTAATGCATGTTAATTAAGGGACCCTTATTGTACAGTGTTACTGTAAAGTAAGAAATTTAGAGAGGGGGGGGATGAGAGTTAATAAACTATGCTTCTACTCAATCCTTTTTTGAATAAGTCATTTCTTTCATAATTTCACTTTATTATATATTGAAATGTTGTTAAGCTTCCCAAAAAGTTCAATTCATATATTATATTATAAAAACTGTTGGGAGTTAATAGGAAGCCCTGTACAATTTGCATATTCAAAAAAGAAAAAAAAAAAAAGGGGTAGCAAAAATGGTGAAAAAAGTGAAGAAAAATAGTGAAAAGTGGTAGAAGTGGCCAAAGTCAATGAAAATTGCAAGAAAATTAGGATTTAACTCTGAATAGCCAGTCTGTTGCAAAGGAGGGTCTAAAATGGCTAAAAAAATATATATATATATATAGTGGTAGTGGGTTGCTGTTGTTCTGTAATAAATGCAAGGGTTTTTGTCCTTCAATATGTTTGTTTGAAAACATATAAGATGGGAACCTGGAAATAATCACACAAAAAACCCAACTGCAACACAGGAAATAATAATGGCAGTTAGATTATTTTTGAAGATTGTTTTACCCTTCCTCAGATTAAGGCAGAAAATCAATTCTTTATTTAACAATTCTCCTTTTGAACAGCACTTGTAGAGAGCCACTCCGTCAGAGGTTGAGGTAAATTTAATCTTTGTTTGACCATAAACATGTGTTTATTGAATGGCTAACAACACCTTATTAGTTTCACAGAGATTTGTGCAGCAGTTAACACCAAAGTGATTACAGGTTTATCAGTCTCCTCTGCACAAATTTTCCCACACTCTCTTCCACTGCTCTGTTTTGTTTCCATCTGTCTCTCACCTGAACTGGCACAGAGAATAACAGCTGTGGGCAAACAAGTGAATGATAAAAAAACATGGATCATATGCTGCTGTATTCTCTCAGAGTGTCAATCATGCAGCAGGTACGTCTTAATTAATAGACCAACACTATCTCCTCTGTCTCTCACACATGTGCAGACAGTACTTTCTATTCTCTTACTTCACATGAGAGCAATAGATCGTTCAGCACCCCGGTGGCTCTGGATGAAAAGAGAGGAGGGTTGAAAAGGGGGAGGCAAAGATCAGAAACAACCATGTGTGGGTGCATGAAGCTTTACAGCTCAGCGCAGGGACGGAGGTATATAACCTTGTAACCTTGTTCCTTTTCTGTCTCTTTAGTTATTTATAACAACTCATGGCAGCGGCATGATTAAAAGAAATGTCAGAGATGTCAAATCTGGGGCTGCACGGCGAAGTCTGTAGAACTACAAGAACAATCAGAAGAGAGAGATAAAACTAAGGTGATAAAACATAGAAACATTCAGGATCAAATGCTTTGATTTTCTGTTACCGCAGCACTGAATGGTGCATGACTCCCTTGCAAGTTTCCCCACACCAAATTGAGCTTTAAATGCTCTTAAAGATCATGTCATATGTTTAGTGTCTGAGTTACAGTCTAACTTGGAAACATTTTTTTCCCTATCACACTTTTTTTTTGCACTCTAGTTAGGGTTATCAAATTCTAAAAGCACAAAGAAGAACCCAAGACAAGAAAATCAGAAAATCAAGCCTCATAACCAGTAAATGTATCTGTTTGCCATGAACATTTTCGAAGATGCAAGCAAAAGTAATGACTGGAAGCTAACTTCTGTCATTATTAAATAAAGAAAATGAAATATGGCTTTGTTGAAAAAATTAAAAGTCTTTTTTTTCATACTTTTCATACTGTTTATCTCAAAATTTTGAATTTGTATCTCTCCATTTTTACTTTATCTATATCTCTAAATAATGCCATATAATCTCATAGATTGACTTTCCTCAATCTTAAAATTTCAACTTTTGTCTCAAATTTGGAATTTTTATCCCAAGATTTGTCCTTTTGTCTCAAAACGTTGACTTGTTTACTATTTATCTCAGAAGTTTGACTGAAACATCTCAAAATCTTGATGATCACAAAGTATTGACTTTTGTATCACAACTTTGGCTTTTTAGCTCAAAGTTTTAACTTTCTATCTCAAATTCTGACAGATACAACTGGCAGACAGTATAAAGACATCCATAACATAAAATTCCCTATTTGAAGTATACAATTTGAAGTATCTCATTTTATGTTCTGAATATTCATTATTTTTAAAGTATGGGACAAAGACACAATGTTGCTGACGCGAGTGAAGAGGTTAAATGTATATTAACAGTTGAAGAAATTAACTAATCAACCCTTTCTTTGATGGTTCATCACAAAAACAAATATTAAACAGGCACTTTTTGGAGAGTTTTTACGAGGACGTCCTGCTTCACCTCACTAAATGTTTGAGTGAAATAAAATTCTTAGAAACCAGGTGAGTCAGACACTGAAGGCTGGAGGGAAATCAATACTGCCGCAAGCATTCACTGAAGTACTTGTCTGGATTCCTGATTATAATAAAACCATGGCCTCTAACACACCTCAGGCAAGGTAAGGCAAAGTTGTTTAACTTACACAGCACAGTTCTCTAATCTCCTTTTACCTTAACCTAAACATCCTCACCACTGTCAGCATTAAAATCCCAAATTTAATATTTCTCTCAACTTTTTATGAATGAAATATAAAAGTTTAGCTGAGCAACCTTCCCATGACCTTAAACTACTTGAATACAAAATTGTGACTGCATTAAAAACTTAGATACATAACTACATGTGTGTGTTTTAGGGTTGTGCCTCATGTACAAACAAAAAAACTAGGGATAAATTGGCTTAGATTACAATCTACCTGCTGCACATAATAAAGAGTTAGCTTGTTATAATTAATGACCCAATAAACTGACTGCACAGCCACCTTCAATTAATAAACTGTGACAACTCCAAGTATCGAGTTGCAAGTAGAGGCAGAGTCTCCAACTTTATATGACTTAAATTAATTTCAAGCAACCGGGGCTTTTTTTTTTTTTTGTAATTTTCTGCTGTTTACTGTGTGTTCACTGTGTGCACAACTAAATGCTAGAGTGTGAGACCAAATGATAAGCACCATGTTCACAGCATCCCATGACTGAAACAGTGAACAGCCACGCATGTTACACAAGCAGCAACCTCCTGTTTGAAAATATGACACAATGTGGAAGTGCTAAAAAAAGTAAATAGCTGCTGTTCCTCGAGTGACAGCTTGAGTCTGGCACTGGAAGTATCGGAAGTCACATACACACCAAGCCAAAAAAGCCATTTTCAGAGCCAAAATTAGCATATTTACAGCCTGGTACAAAAACTGTCTCCCTGAATCGCTCTCTCTGGATGGCTAATCTTGCTAACGGCACACACTCTACGGGGGATGAACTTTTTTGTAACTTGGCTGTATGGGAGATATTAAGATCGAGAGCTTGTCCAATCAGAGGCACAGCTCAGATCACGTGACTGACAGTTGCCCAGTTGCTGTGAATTTGGGCACTTGTCACTGTCCCAATTCCAATTATGACTGCACCGGCCGTTTTGCTTCAAAACGCGGCTTCAGAAACAGACAGGTGACATCGGGGAGACTTGTACAGTATATGGTTTTACATCTGACACAGCTTTATAGGTAAAACATGAGGGCTGTCTCAGCCTCACTTTCACTGCTCATGTCTTCAGATTCTGCTTTTGGGTTCAGACTAAACTGGTTAAACAGTTAATCAACATGGAACTACCATATTTGTAAAAGCTTTTCACCACCTCAGTTTTGAGTTTAAGTTGTACCAGCAAGGGGAAAAAGTCCTCTGCAGGTTTCACTGTTTTCAACTTGCTGCTGGCACATTTTCCAATTTCAAGAGCTGTTGTGACACAGTTTGACTTGGGAGCTGACATCCTGCTGCAGTTTCCAACCAAACCAGTGTCCTTGACTCTGGAACAAGGAACACGACTTTGATTACCTCTCATTCAGTGAAGCTGCTATTCTACATGTGATATGGTGGTAGAAGTACACAAAAATTGATGTATTTTTCATTGGTCTTTTTATTTGGTGGTCCTGAATTTAGCATTTACTGATATGATTTATTTCTGGATATTAATTCACTGTATAAATGTACTCTTAATAATTTTGTTCAGCCTTTATTGCTAACTTAAGTGATAACAAATGTTTTCAACATCCAAAACCAAGCACCCAGGTATCCTCTTTACAAACTTTAAAGCAGTAGCCCAATCTAAAGGTTACATTTTGAAGGCACCACTGAGATCTGTTTACCAGGCGGGCAAAGGCTGACTTACTCTTTTCCTTCACACAATACTTGCACCAAGCTATGGAAAGCTAAAGCTATGTTCATGACTGAAATTTGTACTTCCAGGTGAGGCAGAATATGAAGCCAGGATGGAACAGACCACACTAATGAAAGTGGAGAGTTCATGTGGACCAGCTGTGGACATTGTCTTTATCTTGGAAGTGAGCAATCCCAACACCACAGCCACTGACTGTTTATCATGTCTCAAAACTGCTTATGGCAACACCAGGAATGGGGCAGACATTTTGGCCAAGTTTGGACAGGAGAGAAAACGTCAGCTTTCCTTTACCTTCTCCCCATCATTCTTTTCTTAAAGGTGGGATCCAAGCTGAAGACAGGAACTAAGCAAGACTAGAACAGCCAGTTAAAGGTGCTCTCACTACCGAAACAGTTGTGCTAGGCATGCGTATGAGTCACACCATGAGAATCAGCAAATGTCAAGTTTCAGTCCGGGAACTCCACCATAGACTGTATAAAACATGGACGTAGTCTCCGTGACGTCACCCATCAACTGCAGCTCTGTTTTGAAGCAGGCGCAGTCATTTTGGAATTGGGACGAGTGACGGGTGCCCAAACTCACAGCTATTGGGCACCGGTGATCTGTGCTGTGGCTCTAATTGGGCAAGCTCTCAATCCTAATATCTTTCAAACGGCCGAGATAGATGAAAATTCACCCCCCTCACAGTGTGTGCCGGTAGCGAAATAAACGATACAGACGTGAGACAGAGTTTGTACCAGGCTTTAAATACCCTTTTTCCCATTCATTTGTACGTGACTTCCGGTACTTCTGGAGCCAGCCTCAAGCGGTCACTCGAGGAACTGCATCTTTTTAGCACTTCCGTGTTGTCTCATTTTTTCAGACCGCAGGTTGCCGCCTGAACTCCACGTACCCCAGTGGAGGCTTTCACCAGGCAGCATTTTGCTATGGTCGTAATGGACCTGTCACATTACCCAGAATCCTTCAGAGCAGAACAGACGCCCTCTGGTGCCTCTCTTTCAGAGTGCAAAGAGGGCCATGCTGCTCACTGGTACATCTGCACTGGATCGACCTGAAGAGCTTTTTATGCAGGTTGAAGCCCTCCACCCAAAGATGTTTAGAACTTGGAGTGACTACATGAAGAAATACTGTGGCACCTATTACAGCTACGTTGGTATTTCTGAGGAGCGTTGAACCTAGTGGAGCTGCACAAATGCTTGAATGAGATCATGATCTGTTGCCTCAAAGCTGAGGTGCTGAGTCAACTACACCCCAAAATCTGCCAACTGGCCAGAAACTTCTCAGCCTGGAGTACAATCATGGAGAGCACAGTCACAAAGTGTGCTTTCTGAATCCACAGGACCCACAGCTCATGCAGTAACTTTGATGCTGCTGGTTAAAGAGCTTTGGGAGGGAGTGTTGCTGAAGCCAGTGCCACAGGAGCTGCAGCAGTCAAACAGGACGCAGTGCCAAATAAACAGCCAGTGCAAAAAAGAAAGGTGACTTTAGAGGGGTGCCACTGACCTGTGTGTGGAGGTGCACTGTCACAGCACAAAGCATTCACTGCATCTGCACTGTCAAGGCACTGGATGAGATAGGTTTCCATTCAAATCAATGAATCATTGGAGTGCCACTGGACTTCTTAACAGAGGAGAGGCATTATCACTGTATACCCGTGGCAATTTCTCTGCCAAGTCCTTCAAGGCAACGACAGGATGAACACAATTCATACTCTGTAAAAAAGAAAAAAAAAAAACAGACATGATTTTAGTGCAAAGCCTGCCAGGATCCCTTGTGTTTGACAGTGGACAGAAACTGCTGTGACACATATCACCTGTTGAGAGAGATTTATGGCTGAAAAACGAACCTGGCACTTCTTGAAAACCAATAAATAAATGGAATAATCCTCATGAGACACTGCCTGCAAAAATGGCCACCAGGCAGCACAAGAAATAAATTATAGTTTCATTTTGCTCTATGCTTTGCTGAATTGCATTGGTAGCCACCCAGTGATTTTATTCTTAAACCCAGCATAAAAAGTGCAGCTTGGACAAAGGAGCACACCTCTACTCATCCATGCTTGAATGACCTACATTGCCAACACCATGTTGAGACAGTTCTGGTCTTTCAACTTAAAGGAGTAAGGGGGAAATGTCCACTATATAAAAACACTATAAAGATGTGAGTGAAAACCAGGGTAGGGGTCCCGTCTGTCTACGCTGATGTGTGAGGGCTGTGTGATGCTGAATCTTCAATAAAGACCTGCAAGAGGCTGCAAGCTGACTCTGAATTCTGACTCTGAGCTGTTCATTTTTCTGAATTTTCATCTGAGAAATCCACCACAGTTGCACTGTTGGAGAGATTTGGGAAAGAGTCCAAGTGCAGACCTTGTAAATAGGGCAAAGGTTCGGACAGGTCATCCTCAAAGGAGGGGCCGAATGACAGCGCTGGGTCTGAACTCAATTAACTAAAACTTAATCTGAATCCAGCCACACTACCTTGAAGAGCACAATGGATGGGGTAGATCAAAATCTGAGACTGATCAGTCAGATAGCAGAGGATGGTTTCGATCCATCGACCTCTGGGTTATGGGCCCAGCACGCTTCCTCTGCGCCACTCTGCTTGGCACGATAGGCCTTGGTGACTGAGAGAGAGAAATGTCAAAGAATCCAAAAAATGACCTTTTGAAAGGGGCAAAGGTTTGGACAGGTCATCTCTTAAGGAGAGGGTCTCATGACAGATAGACTTTCATCACGGTTGTTTCTTGTTTTTGAGGAGAAGGCTTCTTACGGGTTGTTTTATATCCTGCAGGGACTGTACATTTTACTGATGGTGAAGTCTGTACACCAGCGATTCCCAACCTGTGGGCCGTGATGGTATTGCAAGTGGGCCGCCAAATCATTTCCAATAAAGTATGATTTTATTGGAATGTCGATACAAATATACAGAATAACATTTAAAATGTCAAATTCAGTGAGACTTAGAACAGTTCAGATATTCATATAGGAAAAAAGTCCTTTAGGAAGGCATAATATGGCCCAATAGGCAACATGACCCTAAACATAATGTCATGAAATGTAATAAAATAAAATGTTGGAAAACCCAAATTTTAAAAACTTGTTAAAAATGTAACAAAAGTGCTGAGCCGCAAATGTTACAAAAAGAATGCAGTCAAAACAAAGATGTAATAACTGATTCAAAATGGAGTAAGTTGTTATATTTTGGGCAAAAAATTATTACATTTTTAGCTTAACATCTGTTATATTATTGACCAGTTATCGCACTTTGAATTTATTATATTTTTCATAACATTTTGGGCTGTTGTTACATTTTGGGTCATTGTAACAAATGGTGTTTTAAAAAGGCATTATATAGCTGCTGTACTTATTGGGTTGGAGATGGGCCTCAAACACTTTTGAGATTCAAAAGTGGGCCCTATGTTGGAAAAGGTTGGGAACCACTGTTGTACACATATTGGGGGGAATTTTCAAGTTATGATCAATCTGCCAATATTCTTATTTTTGTGTTACATAATTAAAAATGTAAGAAAAACAACTAAATACTTGAAAATGAGTACAGCTTGTCTTTTTGTATTACCCTGTCTTTCTACAGTGTGAAAACAAACCAATTGCAATGGGTTATGAAAAAAAAGAGACATCAGTGACCAGATATGTACTATATATGTGAAGTTTTGAAAGCTTCGAGACATTTCCAAGTCCAGACTTTCACTTATGCAGAGCTTGGAGTTTGCAGAGCTCATCCATCTTGAAAGTGGGGCACACAAAAGGTAAATTTCCCATTAAAATATTAATTAAGTTTAACCCATCTACTCAGTCATCCATGACAAATTGCCTGGTTAGAGCTGGACTTATTTCAACTTATTCCCCTGCAGTTTCCTGAGTCATCACAAGGTACAATATGCAATACAGATAGAGATGAGGAGCTCCTCTCCTTCTCATTTGACGTTCAATCCGTCTAGATTAAAAAGTGTTCATTGGTACATTTTCACCCTCAAGGAAAACACTTGTGCCTGCTTTTAATTATCGCTGTGCTTATATCTTTAAAAACAGATGGTCGCAGTGACTATCAATGATTGTACGAACTTCATAGAATGTGTTTTGTCTTTGAAAGCACCCGATGCACGGCAGGAATCAATCTGCTGCCGGAGTCTGAAATGAGTTCCCTGTCATGGAACCATCAGGAACAATATGTAGCTTCATTTTAGCTTGTGTTTGATTTATTTTATACAATCCTTCTACTGTAGTGTGACTTATGTTCAAGTTTTTGTCTTGATTGTATTCTTGTGAATTGTATTATTTTAATGTTTTCTTCTGTTCTGCATTCTGTCATTTTGCAAGATCCCTTAAAATGGCTAAAAGTTTGTCTCAAACCTCTCTGGGTTCATGTTATTTGAAGAAATGATTGTTTACACCAAGAATCATGCATCATTTGTTGCATCTCCACTCATCAGTGCACTTACCATTTATGACATGACTGATTCATGACAGATTTGACAATACCGTCTTGACTTGGATAAAAGACTACGAGACTTTTCTTGCCAAAAATTATTAGAAAAAGTGGAGTTGTCTTATAAATAAGGTCTAATCATTGACACAGGTTGACAGTTGTCTTGGGCTGCTACGACTCTTAACCACATAAGGCGCCAGGTTTTCGTAATGCTAGGGACTCCAATGTGGCAACGGTGGTCTGTCAGGCACAGCAGAGATGCAGTGACAGAACATGAAAAATGGAGAGGCCCTAAGATTGTCTAGCAAAGTTGATCAAAAGTTGGGCAAGTTGAGTTATGATGCTGATCCTAAGATAACAGTGGTCAATGCAGCAGATTCGTCAGACAACTGTCAGGCAGTCAAAAAACATGAAGTAACAGAGTGACATATCCAAAGGTGGCACATCCAAAAAGGGCATCTGAAAATGGGAAAATCAATTAAAAAAAGATTCTTGAAACGAAATACATATTGGTTATTAGGTTTTTTTTTTTCTGAAGATAAGTCCTGAAAAGAAGGGGGTCCTCTTATAATTGGAGTCATCCTATATTTGAGTCGATTTGGTATATTTTACATCTTATGAGCAATAAACCACATGGAATGTTCCAGCAAAAAGCATCTTCTAAAAAGCAAAAAAAAGAAAAAGAAAATAGGCATACAAGCACTGTTAACAATGAAAGTAAACGCGTAATTGTGGTAAAATGAAATACATTGTTTGTGGCCGCAAATTAGAAAAAAATAAAAAAGTCAGATAGTGCATTGGGAAATTTCTCAAATAACAAATCAGTGAAAACAAGGTCAGCTGCCAAACCTACACAACCTTAACAACCAGTTCACACATACACTGTGCGCACCACGGTCTGCCAGCACTACGATGCAGTTAGTATCCACTCTCGTCACTGCTGAATAGATCGTACCACACAGGTAAATAGACGCGGTAAGAAAAAGAGGGTTTCTGGTCGTTTCAAAATAAAGCACCATGTTCTGGATCCCAATCGTAAATCTCATCTTTGCGTATCAAAACTATGTCACTTTTGATGGCACAGGGCTGGAAGTCATCAGCAGGTCAGAGAGACCCAGAGGTGATCCAAGAACACAACTAAGAAAAAGTTTATTTTGGAAAACTTCTTAGAAAACTATGACACAGCACATCCATTGTGTAAAGACGCCAGTAAGAAGGAGAAAGCATGGACTGAGACTGCTGAAGTTTTGGGAGCGCCAATAAATTCCAACTACTGTATGTTTCTCCTGCCCTAAGACAGGTCCAGTGTGAATTAAGGTGCAGGGCTAATGGACCGCAGTACACACAGGGTATGTGTGAATTTTTGGTAAGAAATGGTCTGAACTAGGATATAGTCTGTCAATGAAAAAGACTTCCAAGTTGTTGGATGGATGCCTATTGCATATTATTCATTTATATACACTGTTTAAAATCCCATAGAATTTCTACAGAGGTTTAGGTACATGTAGAGGCAAATATAAACTTATTTGTTGAGTAAAATAAATTCTTATTGTAAATATTAAATTTATGTTAGCATCAAATCTGTGTAGATTTACTGATTTGAAATATTTTGGATGGAGTTTTTGGGTAATTAGATCAGCCAGCGCAGGTGTGTGTTTATCTGTTACAGGTGACACAAGGCTGGCACGAAAAATGTTTTTGACCCAGATTAACCATGAATGCGTTTGAGTTACACCTTTTTGGATTCTTGTTTTTTTTTGGATGGGATATGAAACTGTGTCCCTCATAAATCCGTGAGTAATGTGGAATCATTCTTTTTTTTGTTAATGAAAGTCATGGAAATGGCTTTGAATTTGTCTTTTTTTATGGAGATGTGCCACTACAGTACGGATGAAGAATGATTCCTTTAAATGACCTACTGAAAGGGGGGGAAAATTGGTTTCATGATCTTGTTTTTTTGTTGGGTTCTCTGTCTTCTGAAGGTTTCATCTTTGAGAAAAGACCAGTTTCTCTTGTGACAGACACACTGTTTTGCTTACGTATATGTCAAGGGCACATTTCACATTGAGAGTTGTTGTTTCTGTCTTATCAAAAATGCATCCAAACACAAGTGAGCATTTTCAGCCCACCGACGTTTCACTCCTCGCAATCTCATTTCCAAGGACACAGACTTCTGAAAGGCAAACAGAGACAGATAGGCCATTACCTGTGTTTGGAGAGTAGTGGAGCACAAGTAAAGTGATATCACCCAAACAAACGACAGTAACAGAGTGCCTCAGTGCGACTGTATGAAGTCATTTATTTGCCTTCTTCAAGACGCTTTACAATCTGACACACACACTTTAGCTGCACATTGAAGAATATCTCGATTTTGACAGATTGCTTTGTCAAAAAGCAGATTTCCTCCCTGTTGAGTCACGGTGACTCAGTATGTGTGTGTGTGTGTGTGTGTGTGTGTCTCTGTGTGTGTGTCGTTCCACAAAACACAGTCTTACCAGAAGCACTAAGTCATTTGTCAAGGATGACTGAGTAAACAGGCTACTCTTAATGAATATTTTAATTGAAGAATTACCTTTTTGAACTTTTGGCTTTTGACTTTTCTCCTGTCTGCCTCCATTGGTTAACAGATCATTCCTAATTAATGAGCCAGTCGTGTGGCTGACAAACAGTCTATTGTGTAAACACGCACACAGTCAAGCTCGTGTAAGTAGATCCACACATATATTTGAGCCTCAATGCAAATATGGTGTGTTGTTGTTCTTCTTCTTCTTCCCAAAACAAGTGTTTGAACACACATTCACTCCAAAACCGTCTTCATCTGCATATCCCCGTCAGAGCCACATTCATTTTTCATACTAAAGCAAAGACTGTAAGTGAGTTCACTGCATGTCTAATAGCCAGTCAGGCTCTTTCACAAATACTGGTGCAAAAAATACGCTCACAGAGACAGAAAAGCATGAGCACACATAGTCATTAACAAAGGGGATGCTGCCATGTGTGCAGACAAGCATGAATGCATAATCCTGCAGTAAAAAAGACATCAGTAGCTCTACAATTGGAGGCGAATTAAAACAGATAAAAGCCGAAAAAGCTGCTGAAAGTATCAACAATCACGCTGCCATCACCATTTTCCCTGATACAGAAATTACTGCCAAAGGAGAGTTACATGATGCTCTATCAGGTGCAGCCCGCGGCTAATGCAAAATGAATTTGCTTTGCAGAGTCATTTTTTTCCCCCTTCTGGTGTTAGTGTTTGTTCACATCACTGATTGAGACAAGCTGCCGCATGTTAAAATAAAAAAGAAAAACTCCTTTCTTATTCCATCTGCCTCTTCATCCGCTCATGAAACAATGACTGACAGAGCTTTATAATGAAAAACGCATCACATTTGTGCTTTCTCTTCACCCCCGTTTCCTCCAATCCCCTGTTAACACTCAGATACCTGCTGTATTTCATATTTTGACCTGTGAATAATAATGGTAATAATAAAAATACTGAGAGCCTGTGAGAGGAGGATGAGCTTATTATTGTGTCAATGCCCTGGAGACAAAACTGACATGGTTATGGCACTGCACACCCTCACACACACACCCTCACACTCACACACCTCCATGTTCCTCTAGCTATAGCACAGAACAGCACCAGAAAGAATCAGTATTTTGTTATTTTTATGACTTATGATTAATCGTCAGCAGTCGTAGAGGTTAGCAGCCATGAACAAAGTTTATTTCAGTGTCTGTGTATGTATGTATGTGTGTGTGTGTGTGTGTGTGTGCAGGAAAGGGATTCAAGTGTGTAATTCTAATGTATTTCTAAAGCCTTGTTCCCACCAAGCGCTCCAGTATGGATCTGTACAGTTGGACAGTAAAGTTTGGTAGGGATCACATTGGTAAAGCCTTATCCCAGGGATGTCCAAACTAAGGCCCGGGGGCCAATTGTGGCCCACCGTCTATTTTCATGCAGCCCCCAGCTCTCATCTTACCATGTGTTAGTTTTGTCTCTTAAATTAGACATGTTTCAGTTGTTTACATTTACAGTTTCTGTCAAGTGCTTGAAATAAAACCTTAATGTATCTGGTAACGTTTCACAACAATTTGGACTGTGCATAGGCAACTTTTTTAAAGCTAAAGCTCTGTACAATCTGCCAAATCTCAACAACTTTTACAGCTGACATTTAAAATGTTTTCATATTCATTATTTTCGTATAAACAAATGTGATAAGGTCCAGACCCTGATCCTGCCATAAAATTGTTACATATTTAAGCATGTTTGATGGTGCATACAGGAGTGTGACTGCCAGATAGAAACAGAACAGAAGAAAGCTAAATGGGAGAGTGATAGAGATCACAGGTTAAACTGTTTGTGTTAATGTTTATTTCAACCCACATGCAGCACTTTTTCTGAAGTGATCTATTCAAACCTGAGAGTCTGTCAGTAAAATAAAGTCAGGTTACATTTTCTCTGCTTGGTGAGGCCAGAGTTGGTAGATGAGCACTGGTAGGACACAACTAGGACTCGCTATCGTTACATGTTACAGAACCAGGCTGTGAGTTGTGAACAAAACCAAGTTTACAAAGTTTGCTTCTTGTTACCTAAGGTATTAAATCATATTTCAATAAATAGAAAGCATCAGACCTAAAGTATGTGCAGTTTCACATACAGCTGAGATAAGTTGGAGTTGAAGAGTTTTACTATAGTTATCACACTTGCAGTAAACACTGTTGATTTTATTTCTCCGGATTTGGTAAAAAAATGTGGGTGTTTTTATATCCAAGTAACACTGGCCTTGAGATGAACACAACATTCCAATATTACATTATATTATGATATTTACAGTGTTGTCTTTAGCTCCGCATGTAATAAAAAGAATTAAATCAGCACCAGTTTCTCCTGTTTCTTACAGTCGTTTATTCCACTATGCCAGGCAAATGAATGTGCTTAAACAGAGAGAAACAGTTTCTCTTTTCTGCAGATTTCAGTGATGGAGAATCAGTCTGTTACACATGGGGTTGTTAGATTATCTATCAGCACGGCAGCCTAAAACAAAGATGTTAAAATCGACATCAGGCATGATGCTATGATAAAATAAATAATATTAAAAAATAAATTAAAAAAGACTGTGCACACTATAACCTCATAACCTATTAACGTTTGCTGTTTGTGAATGTATTATGCAGCATGTTGCTTTTTTATTTGCATCCTCATTAGTATTATCATCCTTATGTGTCAGTTCTGCCATGACTATGGGGACATTCTTTATTTTATTTTTCATCCAAGCTTATTTTCAAAAGAGATAAAACCTTGAATCTGTTTTCAGAGAACTGTTGACAACATTTGTCACATCAATCACCCATACAGTCTTTGCTGACTGTCAGGTCTTATGCAGCGTTTCTTCCTCAAAATACTGAACTCGACAGGCATATACACGAAGTATACAGCTGCGGTAATGGCCAAACTTCTTAGAAATAAACAACACCATTCATAAGATCAAAAAAATACGTCAGACACTATCTGAATCTTAAGATATGCTTTGTTTACATTTAAATATGTGATAAATACCTGGAGAGCTCGGCTATTTTCACATGAAATGCACCAGTGAGTCAATTAGCAGATTCTTTTGGGAGCACCTTTGAAAGCAAAGCCCCCCAGAGACTGTTCTTTATACACCAACCACTGTCCTAAACCCTCCCCCTCACCCCCCTCATCTGCTCCTCTGATTCAAAGTCTGATGGTGAAATAGATGAGGAGGAAGGGGAAGGGGGTAGATCAAACACGTTGCTGTCTAAAATGAGAGGAAGAAATCCAATTAGGAACAGAGGAAGAAGGAGGAAATGTATGCAATCAAATGAGTCGCCTCTCCAAAGGCGACTGTATAACAGTCTCAAAGACTCGTTGTTTATGCATCACAGGAAAGGAATAAAAGCCAGCGGAGAGAAATGAACACTGCAGCAGGAACGAAGAGACTGCTTCACGGATAATTGGGTAATAAAGTAACTGAACATCATTTTCACTTTGTTCAAAGCCAAATGTTTTACTCTTTTGATTAATTTGTTCTGCCCCTCTCTGTCAGGGAAAGCAAAACTACTACTACGACTAATAATAATAACGATATCAATAGTAATTTGAGGAGAAAGTAACATTTTTGATACACTGGTATTAGTGATATTGGTCATATATAGTATGGAAGTGTTCCGTCATGCGTGAGCGTGTCTGTGCGTGTGGGAGAGTTGGGTTGTGAATGACCTTGATGGCCTATGAAATGCACCCGCCACTTCCCAGCTCTTAACGCAGCGTGTACCTTGATGATGTGATTGTTTCTAGTGATTGGGACCATAGACTGTGTAATAAGTGGACGTAACGACGTTCGGCTCAAACTGAAGCCTCCAGCAGATGCCCCAACCCCTGGTGTCTGGCTGCAGTATAGGTCATAAGCCCCGCCTCCCCACGTATTCTAGATATGAGCCGGGAAAACTTTAAAAATTACAATACCTCGTAGAAACATTTCTCTCATCTTTACGCTAAGGTAGTATGAAGATGTCATCTGGCTGCATGGTGTTCAGGTGTTTTTTTTTTCTGAGAGGTTAGTTTCTCATTAGTTATTGGACGTGAAAAACCGCGATATAAGTTTCGTTTTACGATAATTGACAGCTGCCATTCGTGAGTAGTTTTTATCGGGGATATAAGAAACTTCGGTAAAGAGCCAAAAGGAGACTAAACCTTCTGAAGAAGAAGAAATAAATATTTTTATTTCTCTTTTTTACTTGGCTCCACCAGAAATTCTCTACTGCGCAGACTCTGGCTGCACAATGGCGGCTAGAGAAACGGGGCTTTTTGGCCTCAAAAATGTAGAATGGTGACAGGCAGAGCCACGCTGTCCATTCTATGTACAGTCATTGATTGGGACACATCCAGTTTCAGGTCTATTTTTTTTTTGTTTTTTCATCGCCTTGCGGCTGCATCTCTCACTGTAAACCCAGCCAAGTGAGAATTTGGTCAGGCTACAGTCACATTCCTTTGGGATAGGATGGGTGATTGTGTCTTTTCCTGCTCTCACCACTTGGCGTGAAAGTAGTGTTTTCTTGGAATTGCGGGCTAATACTGTTACTTTGGTAGAAATTTCTCTTCTGTTGTGTTAGCCCACCAGGTTGTGCAGTCTTGCCCACCCCTTTGTGTGAAGTGGGGAATATGAACAGGCCTTTAATGGAGCAAAGTGTATCCTTTGCTTGCGGCACCAGACTTTCCCCTGCCTTTCAAGGTAGAGGTGGATGCAAGTGCTACTGTGGCTAGTGCAGTGTGATTGCAGGAAGGTGGTGATGATGTGAACTATCCAGGGTGCTACTTCTCTGCAAAGTTCAGACAACATCAACTGAATTATTCAACCATCAAGAAAGAGACCTGGGCGATGCTCCTGGCCTTACAGCACTTTGAGGTCTATGTTGGCTTGAGCCCGTTCCTAGTCACTGTCTACACCATGGACTGTAAAAAGAATGGACAGCGTGGCTCTGCCTTTCACCGCTGTACGATTTTGAAGTCAAAAAGACTCACTGGAGCCGCCATTGTGTAGCCAGAGTCTGCGCTGTAGAGAATTTCCTGTGGAGCCGAGTAAAAAAAAGAAATAAAATTATTTATTTCTTCTTCTTTTGAAGGTTTAGTCTCCTTCTGGCTCTCTTTTCCGAAGTTATTTATAAAACTACTCAGGAACAGCAGCTGTCATCCATCGTAACTCAAAACGTATTACTTGGTTTTTAACGTCCAATAATTGATGAAAAACCAACTCCTCAGTGAAAAAAAAAAGACTTGAACACAATGCAGCCAAATTACATCTTCATACCTCTGCAGCGTAAGGATGAGACAAAGTTTTTCTACCAGGTGTAGTTATTTTTTAAGGTTTTCCTAACTCATATCTGGGAGGCGGGGCTTATGACCTATACTGCAGCCAGACACCAGGGGGCGGAGAATCTGCTGGAAGCTTCAGAGCCGAAAGTCATTACAGTCTATGGTCTACACTGATCAGAACCCACTTGTTTTCCTCAATCACATCCACAACAGTAAGCAGTAACAGTGACAATGTGGTGGCTGACATGCTGTCATGTTAGTGAGATCTTTTCATTTTCCTCTGATTCTTTAAATGTATTAATTTTGGAGAATGGATAACTATGGATGGAGCATTCAGGAGGAATAGATTCATTCTTATGGGAAGGGGTGTTGGTTCATATTCCTGTGGAAGTGTTTTTCCATGTGTGGGTGTCTGTGCCTGTGTCTGCATGTGTGTGTGAGTGTGAAAGGCCTGATTTTAGGATGCTGATCTCTTGGGAGGTGCAGGTAGGCAGGAGGTGTCACCCTGAGCTCTCTCTGATCAGTGGACCAGCTGCAGTGAGGCAGCGAAAAACCCTGAACTTTGTGTTTTCTTACAGAGTACAGTATGTGCCATTTGTGGTTTATTTCTGTTTGTGTGTTTTCTTTTTCAGGGTTTAAGCCTTGTTGGTAAGTTTGTGCCTTTAGTTCTATCTTCTTCTCTTTTGGAGGGATTGATTTTTGTTTGTAGATTCTTGTTGTCCTTAGTCTTGTGAGGACAGTTTTATTTTACAATACTGATCTGAGTTCCCTTATTAAAATACTTCATTTATCACCTCCTCCTGACATCTTTTTATCTGTCCACCCAGTTTTAATTAGTTTTTTTTTGTTAGTCTTGAATACCCCTGCACACTGCACAGGATGTAGCAATTGGGATTTATTGGAGGTTTTCTTTTTTCTTTAATCCACACAAAGTCTTCTCTCCTTTTGTTTGCTCGCTTACATTTTTGCATTCAGTTTACCCAACCAATTAAGGTCAATTTTTTTAGGCTAAACATTACAAGGGTCCTATTAATACTAATTATTATGAACCTCTCAGTGTTTGAAGTAAGAGGGGGGTCGATTATGTAGTAGGGGAAAAAATGGGTGCCAGGTTTTTTGTGTTTTTTTTAATTGAAGATAAATCTACCGCTCCAGTTTGTTTTGTTTTTTTTCTTCTTCTTTTTTACAGATTGTGTTTGGGCTGTTGTTTTCTAACTGTTGGTAAAAAAAAAAAAAAAGCATCAAATTTGATTCTAAATCAAAAATCAAGGTTGCAGGTCACAGAAAGTTCCCATTTATCATTTTACTGTTTTGAAAGGAATCCGCCTAAACTGAATGAGTGAAATTAGGTCGTTTGATAGTATTATCTCTCTCTCTCTCTCTCTCTCTCTCTTTCTCTCTCCCTCTGCTACTTTCATTCATTTCAGGACGAGGACATGACTGAAATCATCAGTGTGTTTGTGCACGAGAGGAAGATGGTTGAGTCCCAGGAGAGGAGGTGTCAGTTTATTCAAAGCCACACTGCCCCTCAGTGTCTCTCATCCTCTAGCCTTTTAGTGTCCTCACCCAGGAGACTGAGGGGTTTGGTATGTGTGTGTGTGTGTGTGTGTGTGTGTGTGTGTGTGCGCACATGTGTGGGACCACTTGCATATTTCATCAAAGATAATTATTTGACTGCTTGCCTGTATGTGCATCCTCATGTACTTAATGAGGCATCATTTGTTGCCATGTATCCAACTGTTGGTGCACTAAATCCTTTTACTCCACATCAGGAGAGTAGCCTTCATTTTAGAGGTGAAGCACACAAAGTGTTCAGCTTGTCAAGATTTTTGCACAAAATGTTTTTTCAACCCATTATTGTATTTTTGTTCTATATTAAAGTTACATTTTTGGCATTCTTGCCTGCTTTGACAGGACAGATGAGGAAGGAAAGACGCGCAGCAAAGGGTCATGGCCTGGAATCAGACAGGTCATGATTAAACAGCTAACCAGCAGTGTGGCTGCCTCGATGCTAAACCTGCTCCCTCAGTATCTTCCATGTCCTTCCTTTCTGCTTTCCCACTGTCTTTGTTAACTGCAGTCAACCACAATGAAAGAGTAATTCATTTAAAAACCACTCATTATGTTGAAATGCTGATTACTTAATTTTGTTTTATTTATTCACTTCTAGCAATTGCATCTACACTCAACATTTTCAGTTTTTGTCTTTTTTTTTTACATCTTTCTGCACCTTCAATTTCACAGGATCCACAATTTCAGCTTTGTTTCACTGTGTGTAGCAAATTTCTTTTGCATTTTCTCATTTTCGCTCATTTAGCATCAGCATTTCAACGCATTTGCTACAAGGAAATGCATTTTTTTTTTGTTTCAATTTAGACCAATCCTTTCCTGTGAAGCCAAGTCCTGCCTCTCTGTCTCATCCAAACTCAAATGAAGTTAGGTTCCCACGATGGTACTTGTCTCATTGGGTTTCGAAACTCAGTATTAGAAACAAATGAGTGATGTCACGGCGACGATGAATATGTATTTTATTGTGTACAGTTCACATGTGAACAAATTTGACATTATGCAGATTCGAGAGTAAGTACTATATGTAAGGACAGCAAAACTATTCATTGATAAAAACAGGTCATGATAAGGAGAATTAAACCTCTGATGCATGAATTATGAAAGTCAGTGTCAGGATTTTTTCCCTTGAGTGTTTTTATTAGTCTAAAAGCATGAAAAAAAGTTTTCCATGTTTTTTTTTCAAATATTTGTGACTGAGCATTCAACTTAAAACAGTGTGAACTTAATGTAAATATGACTTATTTTGTGTTTGACTTCTTTTTTTTTCAGTAATTTCATGAGTAATCTTTTTTTAATGCTTTGCAAAACATTTTATTTCTCTTTCATCCATTTTAACACTGAACAAGTTATAGTTATTACGCTGTTTTACCCTCACATGTTTGTCTATAACTTTTTTAAAAATAGAAATATATTTGGGAAAAGAATTAAAAAAACATTTTTCAGGCCCCAAGAAGAATAAAAATTTCCTGACACAGGCTAATATGGATTTCTACCACATGAACCATTGAATTTAGGAGTAAATAACTTTTAAATAGGTGTCCACTGTAGTGACCACTATTTACCACAGGGTTTAAGTATCTGCATAGAGACACAAAGAAACTCCTCCCATTGGTTACATGAAAGAAGAAATCAAAAGGATTAAACACCGGCATCACTAAAAGTGAGCACACTGGAATTTCAAAACAAGCTTGAGTTCTCTGGAACTGAAGACTTGGGGAGACAAACAACATAATTGCAACTTTAAAAAAAGCCAATTTAACAAAATCCTAAAAAAAGAAAACCATGATTAGAGGTATGGAAATTATGCCAATGTTCACGTCAGTCTATCAAACCTGTGTCCTTAGGAAATGACTCAGTGCCAAAAACTTATTTTCAGCTCCCTCCATCTAGCTGCACTTGCAGAAAACCAAAACGACATTTTGAGAGGAGATGACACTTGAAAAAATGAACCGGGTTATTTTTGGACTGAGGGCAGGTAATTCCACTTTGCATAGAGACACCACATTGAAGAGCCTGGGTGTCTCCTAAAAAACAGGAATGCAGCTTTCACAGAGAGAGGCAATCAGCCCTCTTATTCCAAAAGAGAGCAATCATTTAATACCCACAAGTGCACTTGTTGTACATAATCAAGTGTTCACATCAATTATGGCAAGTAGGCTTGAAAAATACCCACATGATTTTACCTCTCCCTTCACAGCTCAGCTTTGGGACCGAAATGTGAGACTCAAGGGAACGCAAATTAAGATACTTGTGTCTTTTATGAAAAAGTTTCCCAAATTAATGCAGCTGATGTGATGAACCTGTAAAGTCAGACATTCAGGGAGTGGATAGGTGGAATTGTGCAGTTTGGATTGTGGTGAGGAGTGATTTAACCTGAGCCTGTCTTCATCAGATACATCAGTGGGTGGAGTCAAACTGACCAACATATGGAAGATTTCTGGAAAGTTGCATTCAAAGTCTCTCCTTAACCCTGTGGTGCATAGTGGTCACTACAGTGGACCCTATTTAAAAGTTATTTACTCCTAAATTCAGTGGTTCATGTGGTGGAAATTCATATTAGCCTGTGTCAGGATATTTTTATTCTTTTTAGGGCCTGAAATATGTTTTTAATTCTTTTTCCAAATATTTATATTTTTTAAATAAGTTATAGAGGAACATATGAGGGTAAATCAGTAATAACTATAAATTATTCAGTGTTAAAATGCATGAAAGTGAGATGAAATGTTTTGCAAAGCATTAAAAAGAGATTATTCATGAAATTACCCCCCCCCCAAAAAAAAAAAGAAGTCAAACAAAAAAGGCGTATTAACATTAAGTTCACACTGTTTTAAGTTGAATGCTCAGTTAAAAATATTTTGAAAAATGAATAGAAAATATAAAACTTTTTTTCATGCTTTAACACAATAAAAACACTCAAGGGAAAAATCCTGACACTGACTTCATAATTCATACATCAGAGGGTTAAATTAGATCTCATGTAGAGTCAAGTTTGTGAATTTTTCCCAAGGACTTTTACCTTGAAGTTTTTTTTTGTTTTGTTTTTTTAATAAACTCCTCACATTGTTCCAGGTTTTTTTTCTTTTTTGTTTGTTTGTTTTGTTTTATTCTGTTTTTTTGTTTGTTTTTGTTTTTTTATTTACAAGATCAAAATCAAATTGAATGAAAAGGAATGTGAAAGGATTTAGAAGTATGTGTACACTGCACAGTGCAAAGTGATAATTAAATTTGTGTATAAAGACATGTACAGTTGTGCCCAAAAGTTTATACCCCCCAGCAGAATTTCTGATTTTTTGGCCTTTTCTCAGAAAATATGAATGATAACATAAAATCCTTTCAATCATTCATGGTTAGTGGTTGGGTGAAGACACAACTCTGGTGGTTTTGGCCTGATAAATGCACAAAGGTGAACACAAATGTGTTTGAATGTCTACTAAAGGTAACCATCCTCACCTGTGAACTATTTACTTGTAATCAGTGTGTGTATAAAAAAATGACCAGGGTCATTTTTGAAGTTTCTGTTGTCATTATGATTTAAAAAGAGTAAACACAGTTGTTTGTTAATAAATGTCTTCACCCAACCAAGAAAGGTGTAGGGGTTAAATAAGAGGTCACCCACATCATATAAAAAAGGGGGTTTACACAATCAAGAATTTACATACAGACTCTTTAGAGGTTAGACAAGTCCATTAAATCTCACACACACACACACACACACACACACACACACACNACATCAAAACACAGTTAAGAGCTCTAATGACGGCATCAAATGATGAAATGGACAAAAACAGGGCTTATTAATCTAACTAGAGGTGATGGAAAGGTTTTCTCGAAATGGCTTTAAGTCGCCCTCTTAGAAATGAGTCCTTGGCGACAGATGTTCTCAGATGAAAAAGATTTAAATGCAGAAAGTCCTGCTATTAAGAACATGATGAAAAGATAATGAAACAGTGGAAGAGGAGTCGTCAAAAGAGGTGTCGTGGTGAATAATCAGCGTTAGCAGTGAACAGAGGAATACGGGACAGTTTGAGGTAACCAAGCGGGAGAAAAAAGATATTGCTTATGTAAAATCCTTTTATCCGAGTTAGTCCCAAAACAATATGAATTGCTCATTTTAGAAGCAAAATTTACAAAAGTCTGTTTTGACAGTTGCAGGATATCATAGACTCCCATCTGCACCTAAAGAAGCACTATTTGCTGTAGCCAAGGCCCTGTCATCTGTCACATTTAACCAGCTGGTTACAATGGGGGGGTGGGGTTAACTGGAATTGTGCTTCTACCGCTTCTGATCTCTTTTAATGCTTTTGTGATGCAGCACAAACAACACAAAATTGATCAATTGATTAATTAATTAATCCACCAACAGGGCCCAACCATAAGAATCCAGAGGTCAATTTTGACTGACTTCTACTAAACAAAATCAACGGCTGTTTTTTGATCACTGTATTTGGTTGAAGTGAGAGACACAAAGTGTAAAAAGTAAATATGTAACATTATAATCAAGAGAGTTTTAGATTAATCAAACAAGATTTTTGTTTATGTGATTGGGTCAGATTTCAACATCTGAATGCGGCATATCATAGTTAACTCAGTGACAAAATCATCAGAAAACTGCATCTGTGTCACATCAGGATCTCCTAACTGGTTCATGGCACATTGACGCGGGCCTCAAACACCAAGGTCTGGCCTTCACTTTGCCCCCAAAGAGAAGGGGGTTTTTGGAGAAGGAAGCCTTAAAGAGACAGCAGCCCAATCAAAGTGTTTGAGACTGGCTGAAATAAGGGTTTTGTAAAACACCAGTGATAGAAAAATTGGACTGTAAATCACATAAAGCTGCTGTAAAGGGACAGTACAAAGTTTTCAAAATGTACCTCTATAAGTTATTTTTGTAAATCTATTCATTGACTTAAAAAAAAATAAACCAAAACAATTTTTAGTTATTACCTTTACAAAAAGAAAAAAAAAAAATCTTTTTTACTGAAATCAATTAATTTTCGTTAACTACTTAAGACATTTGCTGGGGTTTTACCACAAGATATGGTGTAATTGGGTCTTGTGTTTACATATACCTACAAGTTTGTCTTCTTCTCTATTCCCACGTAGAGTAAATGTCAAAAAAAAAAAAAAAAACCTCAAATACCTGGACACAATAATAAAACTCTGGGAAATTCTGAAAGTCGTGTATTTCTGAAAACAAACTCTGTTACTGTGTCCAGTTTGATATTGAAACTTTCAAGTTTTGTTTGTGGGACAGAATCATGAGCCAAGCTGTATGTATGACAAGAAGTTGGGCACACGCTCAAAAAGAACACAGCTCGGGGACAACCAAACTTTTAATTTAAATTGTCTGTTTTTTTTAACTGTTTATTCCAATCGAGGTGATTATGGAACATTAATTTTGTTAAGACCTTAAACTTTTCACAATCTGAGTTAACTTCTCCATGTTAACACGGTTCCTGACAGACATCCTTCAGATGAAAGAGTCACATGACCTCTGCACTCGTGGAATATAATGATGTGTCTGAGTTTTGATGAAAAATGCAGCTTCTGATGATAAAATAATCCCACAGAGGATAAAGGAAATGGAAGAAGGATATATGTGACATGTGTTTGAGGGCTGGAGAGGAAGTCTTTGATTGTCTCGGATCATTGTCAGGATTTTTATTTATTTCTCTGCTGCCTCACTTTGAGTTAGCTACCATTGCCCTGCACATGATGATGATGAATTATTTCTCAGCTGACACTTCTTAAAGTTTCCTTCTTTTCTCAGCAGGAGTCCGGAAATTTATATCCTGCATATTTTATCCTCAGTGGATGCTTTCGTCAATGAGCATCTCTATAAGTTTTCTTTAGTGCAGCAAGTAGGATAAGAAACAGTTTGTTAGAATCTGTCCACACAAGGGCAGATTTTATTTTGGTTACCTCAGGAGTCCATAATGTACACCGAAGTGTGTATCTCAATCTAAATGACCTTTCCGTGCCCTCAGACCCAATACAGTCTGATTTTTTCTTTGCAGATGACACTCTCTTACTTTTGTTCTGGGAAGAATTTGCTGCAGGAACAATGGTTTGATTCCAATAAGCTGAAACAAAATCTAAAAAAGGCAAGGTTTACACTCTTTATTTCCGGTGAATACAAGTGTAAAATAAGTAAAGGATAACATGTCCTTTGTAAAAATGTATATGAAACTATTTCTGCTTGAAACCTTGAATAAAATCCATCAGAGGGAAGCTGCCAAGAAACACTACAATCAAAGAGAAGACACGTTTTAAACCAGCGCTGCAGACTTTGTATTGTTCTCTGGTTTAGTTTTACGTCAATGAATCTGTTGTGTATTTTAAAACCAAGCAATAAGGAAAGTGAAAAATGCAACAAGCACTGTTTCTAAAATTCCAGGTGCTTAAAGTGTATGGGTCTGGTAAAAGTAAAAACAGCAAACATTTTGTAAAAAGTGAAACATGAATTGCTTTCAACTAACCAAAACATGTTTTTTTTTTTTTAGCAAAAAAGGGGTTTATAATTTAATAGGCAGTCTCAACTTCAACATACTGTGAGCTATAATAACTTTGAAAGCAAATGCAGAACAATCTGTGAAGAAACTTTGTGGAATAGTTTGGCTGCAGAGCTCAAATAAAGACAAATTTTAACTGTTGTTAAAAGGTGAAGTGAAGAGGAGATAATATGACATCATACATTGCATGTACAGAATCATGGAACATTTTACTTTTTATTTTATTCTAAATTAAAACTGTGTCTTTGATTTTATGTTAAGTATGAAATGAAGAAAGAGTCTCTTTCAAACATATACAGTTTATGTTGGATTTTACGTTGGATGACCAAACATCCTCTTTTGCCCGGGCATGCCCTCCCTTTTGACTGTAAAATTACTTCTGGGGGATTTTATTATATTTCCTAAAGTATTAATGTTTTACCTGTGTCACTCCTTCTCACAAATCAAAACAGAAAACAATCTCTAAATATTTTTGTGGCTCTCTCAGACAGAAAAAAAAGACTACAGGAAAAAAATAAATATAAAATGTGACCTCTCAAATTTTTTCTCTTAAGTTAAGTTTGAGACATTATTTTTATTTTCCATCAGCTTAAATGAAACAAGAATTGATGACCTCTTTTTCATTTTATTTACGAAACAAAAAACCTCACACTGTAATACAACTTTATTTTTCCTTTTTGTTTAATTGAGATTTAAGGCACTATTTATGTTTTTTGCAAAAGAAATATATGAATTACACTTTGGAGCCATGGGTTTTTTTCTCTCTTTTTTCTCATTTTGCATTGTTTTGTGGGATTATTTATGTCAATTTTATTCTTCACTTATTCTTCACTTCAAACAGAAAAGGAATGTTTCTAATAGTGTGGTATTAAACCCTCTTAAGACTTGGCATCTACATATGTGGACATAACATCTCTGCCTCTCAGACCCATGAAACTTTATTGTCTAAAACTTTAATCTATCTGTCACATTTACAGACACTTCCCATGTCATCGTTTGGTGATATCACAGCTTAACACCCATTTCACTGACAAAAAGTGTAGTTATGGACAAGGCTTATAACCAAAAACTGGTGGCTAACTGCCTGTTTAAAGACCAAATTTCATTTTATACTTATTAGGTCTCACTGACACTAAATAGCAGAGAAATAAAAAATGCATGCAAGAAAAATGCTTGAGTCTCAAGAGGTTAAGCTGCTTTGTTGTATTTGAAAATCTTTGGGTATTTTTGTAACATCTCCAAGAGGCTCCGTAGGGTTTCCTCTTTTCTCTGTGCTTTTAAAAAATCTCTCAGTGAAGAAACCGTCCCACAACTGCCTGTACTACAGTGTCACCCACTACCTAGTGCCTCAAGTCCTAGACCAAAAGCCTGAAGACATGTGAGCATCAAGAGCCAGAACATCACTGGTGTTATCAAGTTGACATCTCCTGTCACTGTTGTTTCAATAACTCGAAAGTTACACCTGGTGTCCTGGAGGCACAACCCCCCCCCCCCCCCCCCAATACCAGCTCTCAATCCATCAGCAGAAAAACTGAATAAAGACACAAATCAAACCATTAGCCCTAAGTTTTATTCTCTGAAAAGTCTTGAGGGCTTTCTCTCTTCTTGTAGCTCAACTTTCGCCGTTAAGTTCAGTTCATTGAATTCAGCCGCTGAATAAATCAGGTTTGCACACAGTCCTGCTGCAGCTGTTCTGCTTTGTATCACTCACACACAAGTACTGGCTCACACCCCACTCAGCAAGTGTCCACGGCACAAATGGATAAACAACTGCAAAGGTGCAAATGAGTGACTCTTCTCCTCCTCTCACACACAGAGCTCACAAACACACACACGCTGACTGCATCAATTAGAGGCAGACAGGTGACAGCAGGCTGTGGTGACACACTGTGACAAGAATGACACCGTCTTTAATCACAGAGGTCACACACGCATACACACACACTCCTAACCTCTGTGATAAAGAGGGCAAAACAAAATGAACAACATGGGAAGAGTTTGAGGGCAGTGGATGGAAAACAGCTCATTACAGAAGTTACAGTAACTTAGAGGCGATAATAACTGAGAGGCAACAAACGAGGAGACAAGGAGGAAAACAAAAGACGACAGGGGAACATCCAGCTGGAGAAAAGGAGGGGGGGCAAGTGGAGGCTGGGCAGGGAAGAAGATGGCTGTATGATTCACGTCCTCCCCAATGAAAAGAAGCAGATGTTCACCTGTCAGGTGTTGTGAACCTGTCGGCTCTCGCTGCGTCCTCTGTCATCTGCTGTGACTCAGACAGACAGCAGCCGCTTCTCAACTTTTCTCCTGTCACTTCTTCTTCTTCTCTGTTTCTTCTTTATCTTTCCATTTCTTTGCTGCCTGCTGCTTTAGTCCAAGTTATTTTTTTCTCTCTCTTGTCTTTTCATCTCGACAAAAGGACTTATTTTCTCTTCATCGTATACCACCCTAATTCCGTTGCAGTTGGGACTTTGTGTAAAATGTGTATAAAATTAGAATGCAATGATTTGTAAATCCTCTTCAACCTACATTCAATTGAATACACGAAATGGACAAGATATAAACTGTGTGGTTTTGTTGCAAATATTCACTCATTTTGAATTTGATGCCTGCATCACATTCCTAAAAAGCTGGGACAGGTTCATGTTTCCCACTGTGTTACATCACCTTTCCTTCTAACAACACTCAATAAGTGTTTGTGAACTGAGAACACTAATTGTTTAAGTTTTGGAGCTGGAATTTTTTCCCGTTCTTCCTTGATGTACGACTTCAGTTGTTTGACAGTTTGGGGCCTCTGTTGCAGTATTCTGCACTCCATAATGTGCCACACAATTTCAGTGGGGTACAGGTCTGAACTGCAGGCAGGTCAGTCTAGTACCAACACTATTTTACTACAAAGCCAAGCTGTTGTAACAGGTGCAGAATGTCTAGGTGTAATTGTCTTGTGTTGCTCCAAGAACCTGTATGCACCTTACAGCATTAATTCTGTCTTCACAGATGTGCAAGTTGTCCATGCCATGGGCACTAACACACCTAAATACCATCACTGATGCTGGCTTTTGAATTTTAGGCTGCAACAATGTGGATGATCCTTTTCCTGTTTGGCCAGGAGGACACTACATCTGTGATTTCCAAAACAGTTTGAAATGTGGACTCATCAGACCACAGCAGACTTTTCCACTTTGCATCAGTCCATTATAAATGAGCCCAGGCCCAAAGAAAGTGGTGGCGTTTCTGGGTGTTGTTGATGTATGGCTTTGTCTTTGCATGGTAGAGTTTGAACTGTCACTTGTAGATGTAATAAAGAACCGTGTTAACAGACAATGGTTTTCTGAAATGTTCCTGAGCCCACGCGGTAAGATCCTTTACACAATGATGTTTGTTTTTAATGCAGCGCTTAGGGGACTCAGGGGTCAAAGGTCACGGCCATTCAATGTTGGTTTTGAGCCTTGCTGCTTCTGTGCAGAGATGTCTACAGATTCTCTACATCTTTTTTATGGTATAATGGACTGAAGATGGTGAATCGCTAAATTCTTGTACATACTACATTGAGAAACATTGCTCATAAATTTCTGGGCTATTTGCTCATGCACTTGTTTACAAAGTGGTGAACCTGGCCCCATCTTTTCTTGTGAAGGACTGAGCCTTTTGAGGATGCTCCTTTTTCATGATTTTCACCTGTTTCCAGTGAACCTGTTCACCTGTGGAATGATCCAAACAGCTGTTTTTTGTTTTTTTTTCCAGCATTGATCAACTTTCACAGTCTTTTGTTGCCCCTGTCCCAGCTTTTTGGGAACATGTTGCAGGTTATCTGTTGACCTAATATCTTGTTTTTGTGGTGCATTCAATTGAATATCGGTTGAACAGGATTTGTAAATCATTGTATTCTGTTTTAATTTACATTTTAAACAAAGTCCCAGCTTCTTGAAATCAGGTTGTAGAATTTCTATACACTTGGTATTATGCTATTCATATATGAAAATAAAAAAAAACCTGAAGAAGAAGAACTCATGTTGGTAAGCTTTGAGTACATTTAATTGCTTTTCAGCTCTGCAGTATCTCCTGGAGCAGACTGACTATCAGAGATGAGTAACTTTGCCCAGGTTTGGAGTCCAGTCCAGGGATTTGGACTGACACATCTAAGACAGAGCATTCCTTCAAATTTTCACCATGTCAAAGATCACTACAAACATGTTTCTTCCCCCGCAGTGTCAGTATCAGTTTGTAGCAAACCTTAGCCAAAATTTAAATCCTTTTATAAAAATTGCAATGATCCTATTCCCACGATCTTGTTGACATGCTGCGTCACGTGTGATAAAATTTCACACCGACACAGCAGGTCACGGCTGATAAGAAAAACTTTCTGATGACTGTAAAATTGTCACTGCTTTTAAATCCTAGAGGATTTGTGTCACTGTTAGGAACCAAAAAGCGTAACCAAAATACAAATGCCTCATCAAATCTCTTCATAACTGAGCCACCTGGCAATGTCACAGAGACAGACTAATTCTCCTTGTAGATCTACAAAAAGGGGATTTCTGTGTCCCTGTAAAACACAGGATGCAGTCAAAAAAGGTTTAAAACAACATAGAGAGGTAAGCAGTCACATGAGGTGGTTGTCTTAGTGATCAAAATAGTAAGGAAAAAAATCAAAACAACAAAACAGAAGATGGAACAAAGGCAAAAACCCAGCCTCAGTAGCTGTTATCAGACACACACTCTCCCTGTAAATGGCTGGCTGCTTCTTTATAGAACCCACAGGCCTCTCCCTGATTGAAGACAATTGATTAGAAGGCAAACAAGTAAAACAAATCCCCCTTAAACATAACAAAGCACCAATTAATTAAATAATTTAAAGTGCAAACTCAAAAAAGGTACTATTGAAAGCAAAACATAGTCTAAATTGAGACAAAGGATTACCTTTGGTGATGAAAAAACACACTCAGGAGCTCCACTTTGACCAAGCAGAGGTGGTGTCATGAAGACTTAATCTAGATTATTGGATGGAGGTTGATGTATGGGTGGAGATGAAGGTCTGCATTCTTCTCTATTCAACACTGCTGTTTTCTTTACTGTTTGGTGTATCCTCATGTCTATGCGCTAGTTTGTTGTTTACCTGTGATGGGGTTAATGCTAAAAACAAGACTGCTGTTCAGTGACTGTGTGTGTTTCTCCCAGGTGAGCTGATTAAACTCACCTGAGCTGAGAGTCACTAATTGCAGAGCTTCTGCCTGATTGGTTGAGTAATCAGGTAGCCTGCTACTTGGAGTTGGAGCCTTTCTGGTTGGAGTTTTTCTGTCATTGCTGGCTAAGAAGAGAGCCTTTACTCCTGTTCTTACACATGCTCCAGTTTGGATTTTGTTTGTCTTCAAACAGGAGCAGAGTGTGTTTTGTGTGTTTCCTGCTGTTCTGACTGGCTGAATGCAGAAAAGCAAAGAGGAATTGAAAATTTTAATTCCTGGTTGGGACTTTTTTTTTTCCCAATTCACACTGCCTGTATCCAACATTATAACACATGGACTCACTTGAACCAATCATAGACTTAGTGAACATGCACGGGGGAATTTCACAAGCTGTCATAAGGTGTGTTGATTCAATATTATCAATGTTGAACATGTGGATGTGTGTGCATATGGTGTATTTCATTTTGGAGAGTGTACCAATAAAAACCAAGTTTAAGGGCTGTTTACACAACAACAGTATTTAGGCTGAAACCCAAACCGGAAACGGCATTTTTGCCAACCCAGAGTATTAGTGTAATTCTTTCTGAAACACTGTTTTTCACCATGTGCAAACTGGAAAACAACAACAATAGTGAGAGTCTGTGAGGCTTCAGCTGCGTGTTTGCGTGCTTGTTTCTTTGGTGGCTCTTTGGAATAAGCTACTAGGTTGTTATTGGTGTAACTTGAGCTTACAATGTTTGAATTTAGAGATGATCAGCTTCTCATTTGTCTGTGTTTCTCTGGCAAAGGCTTGTTTGTACTAAGTTCCATTTTAAATTTGAGGACTTGTCGAAGATTGTGAACAGAGAGGAGGGTGGTAGGTCATGAAAAAGATAAAAATGTCAAATAGTTATTTCGGAGGCTAAGTGCTTCTAGTATAAAAAACCTATGACCAGAAAGTGGTTAAAACCTAGGAAAACCTACTGTGGAAGAATGGATTGACATAATTTATGAAATGCTTATAATGGAGAGGATTATTTTTGCTTTAAGATTGAAACATAAACTTTTTTAAATAGATGTGAAAGATGGATAAGATTTGTAACACCAGTACAACCATCATTTGTCTAAAATTGATATGTCACCTTTTTTTGTTTGTTTTGGTTGAATTTTAGATCTCCTCAAACAGAAGGCTTTATGTGTCAGGGAGGTTTATCCTGTTTCATTATTTGTCTTCATTTTACCATATTTAAAAAATGGTTACACGTATATATTATTGAATGCCTAATTGCTCCTTACATGTGTTTTTAGTGCTTACTAAGTCTGGGTTATTTTAAATAGAGCAACTGTAGTTTAATTTCAGATGTCTTAATGAGATGTATGACTTGTATTTTCATTGACTGTATGGACCTGGGGAACCACAATAAAAAAAAATTTTAAAAAAAGGACATGAGAAAGAAAGGGGAGAAGTCAAATGAAGAGAAGAAATGTACAAGTAATTGAGCAACACATAAGTAAATTATTGATGCAGGCCAAGGGTGAGTCATGGAGAGGAAGAACAGCAAAGAAAAAGAAGAAGAAAGCAAAACCAGTTAGGAAATATAAAAAGAAGAAGGTCAAGTAGGTGTGATTCAGAAGCAGAAGACATGATGACAGGTGAAGTGAAGCAGGAGTAAAACAGGTAAAGTGAGGTGGATGATTGGGAGCAAGAAAAAACATGAAATTGGGAAGAAAAGAGGTGTATTGAAAGGCAGGAACATGGAGGAAGAGGAGTCAATTAAAGGACAAGAGTTCAGAAAGAAGTTTTAAGATAAGGGTAAGAGGGACGGTGGAGGAGAAGCGTGAAGAGATAAAAGTTAAATGAAGAAAAGACATAAAGTTGATGAAGGGTGAAGGCTCCATCATGTCAAATTGACTTGGCTCTCTTCACTCCTTAAACTCCTTGGAAAAAAAAAAACAGATGAGAAGTAGATAGGAAAAAAAAGTGTAGGAAAGAAATGAACAAAATCAATGAAGATGGGATGAGTATGAGTAAGAAAAATAGAATGTAGGTGATGAGTTATGAGAAAGGTGGAAAAATGACAGAATAAAAGAATGGAGGACATAAATGTTAAAAGTTTGAGTATGATAAAAGGTAAGAAGCGATTGAATGTAAAAGAGGAAAATGGTTAGCAGGAAGGGATGAGCAGCTTAGAGACAGAAGATAAATGTTGGAAGTATAAAATGATGTGAGGAAGAAGAGTCACTTAAATGTAAGAGATTAGAAAATCAAAGATGAGAAGTTGCTGAGTACAGAGGAAAATCTGAAAAGAGCTGCACCAGGTGTGAAAGGTAAAAAGAAGGTGAACGAGAGTAGATCCTTCTCTCCCATGAACCCAAAAATCTCTAATTAATGAAAATATTAAAAAGGGGCTATTATTAAAGAGGGGCTATTTTGTTGAGGTTTCAAACTTTTAAAGTTCACAATATTTACCCCAACTGTGGGTCTAATTTGTCAAAAACAAACAAACAAAAAAAAGCACTATCACATCAACAGGTGAGATATTTACTCTGAGACTTACCAACAATACCAGTGAGTGAAACCCCCTTTTTTTTTGTTGCTGTGCATGTATCTGCGTTCTGTGGTCACTGGATCTCTCTGTTTTAAACCAAGATTTTAACAAGTATACATCTACCTTTACTGTGATTGAGTTAATGACCGTTGGCTCAACTGTTCACAAGCTTCATAACATAAATAAAGAGGAAAATTGGCCGAAGGAATGTGTGGACAGGAAGCTGCTAAAGGTTAAGTAAGCTGGCGTGAGATGGAGGACGGTTAAAGAGGAGGTTCCAGATGGAGAATAGTGGAGGATAGATTTGGTGAAAGTAATGAGTAAAAACAAAATTAAAAAGAATTAGAAGTATGACAGACACAGAGACAAGTGATGTGTCATAATCGAAAGCACCGGCACTGAGAGCTGATGCTTCATAGTGAACCGGAAGAGCCAAGTCTCAAGTTTTTCCTTTCACTGGCAGGTGAAGGCCTTAGTATTCCCACGTCTGGTGAAGGAGATGGGGGGGGACGTTGTGTGTCGTGGCTACATCTGTACCTTCTGAGAGATTCTTCTCAAAAACAGGGCAAATACTCACTCCAATCTGAGGCATCTGATTTTTCTCAATGCAACCTACACTGAGAACATTAATACTGTTTGCTTGAGTTTGGTTCTGGTTCTGTTTTGTGGATATGTTTGAAGTTTTTATTTTGTTTATTTGTGCAGTAAAAGTTTGATTGAAATACTAAACAAAAGAAAGAAAGAACGATTTTGTAACAGAATAAATGCACAAAAGCAGGAAACTATAAGGCTTTTCATGAAAACACCGTACGCCAAAGGGTCTTCAACACAAAAAATTCGTTTTTGCAAAGTTAAGGAAAAATATACGGCTACCAAAGATTTCTAAATTAAGAGCCGTTTGGGAGCCGAAAGTACCGGCTCTTCTTTGGGAGCCGAGTCAAAAGAGCTGAACTTCCCATCACTAGCAGACGAGTGGAGCACAGAAGTCAAATGCAAGGAGGAGCAAGATACAAAACAACTGGATTAAGAAGTAGAGAAAACATGAGGAGGTAAAAAAAAATAAAAAGAAAGAAAAAGAAAGAAAAAGGACAGAAAGCTCAAAATCCTGAAGAGGAGAAAGAAAGTAAGCTGGAAGGGAATTAGGAAGAGTCACTAAAGGTGCATTTTAACTAAACGTGAGTCGAAAGTCAGCTCTAAATTTACCAATGTACTCCTTGTCAGTCCTGTCTAAGGGATTAGTAATCTACGGAGAACCACAAACTTTGTGGGTGGGGCCTGTAAGCTGATTCTTTTTCTGATTGGTCGAGCACCCACTCTTTTTATTTCATCACATGTAACATCAAGTTACTTATGTTGATTTCAGATGTCACTTTGCAGAATTTAACGTGACATGTAACCATGTGTGTATCTCTGGAATTTTTTACCAGGACAGAAAATGTTGAGCAGTCAGAGAAGAAATTATTGTAAAATAGATTGGAGAGGTTGATGGGGAGAAGGAAGGGATGGAGAACTAAATAAAGACTTGACAGATTCAAAGGATAAAGAAAAACTGAGGATTAAGGATAGAGACCACAAAGTAAAACAGGGTAAAGGTAGAATAATAAAATAGCAAAGTTAAAAAAGTGCCTCAAAAAATTTTAACAATCTTAAAAAGAGAAAAAGACAAGAAGGAATTGTGATTTCTCATTAGAAGATGATGTTATAGTTAAGGCAGCAGATGTAAAGATTATACAGGACAGTGGAGGAAAGGATCAAAGTGGTGAAAGAAGACAGGCAAGATCAGAAAAGGGTGAAAAATAGAATTAAATGAGACATGAATAAATATCAAAGGGAGACGGAAGAACAAGAAACCGCATAATATGAGTTAGAAAGTCAGTCAAAGACAGTCTGTAAAAAATGTTGGAGACAAAAAGATGGAGAAAATGTGGCAGAAAAATAAAAGAGGAGGGAAAAAACAATCACTTATGAGGGTTATGATTTAAAAAAGTGCCAAAGGTCGAAGCTGGAACAAACAATGGAGAGGAAAAGACAGCGTCTACTAATCACCAGGAAATAATGTGAAAATAAGAATGATCAAAGGAGAGAAGGCACAGAGGAAAATGTGTTTGTTCAAGAAAACAAAAACATAATGGAGAAGGAGAATAAATGAGGAGAGAACTTTACAGCATTTGGTGACTTACAGTGGTACAAACAAACTTCCTCTAAGAGATAAAAACCTTGAGAGAGAGAGAGAAATGACAACGACAGAAATCCAGGTGGAGTTAAAGGTGGAACTGAATGTTATTGGTAGTATGTGGAAGTATTTCAGTGCCTCTAGAGATTGAATTATATTAATACAGTGAGTTTGAAAAGCATGATCTGGAATTTAATGTTTTGAAATTGAATTCATTTGCTTTGAAATTGTATTTGACCTACTTGAAAATTCAACTCCTGTTTTCCTAAAATTCAAAATTATAAAATACAATTCAGTTCGGCGGCACAAACATGACTTCATCTTCATTTGTGAGAAAGAGTTAACAAGCACAGATTCACAGTGACGTCAGTTCAGTCCTGTTTTTCTTCTTACAACTGGATAGCAGTTAACATTTGAAACAGGGGTCACCAACTATATTTATCAGAGGGCAATAATTTTACTGGACAGTCACCTTGGGGGCCACACCCTCAAATAAAAATCAAATTTGGCATAACATTGTTATTCGATGTTTATCTTTCATGAAATTTTCAATGTCATTGCAAACTTGAGGCATTTTTAGCTTTCATGAGTCAGGCTCCTGTCACCTACACCACAGTCAACCGATTCTGGGATCCAATCACGGGCCGGGTTGGACGGTTTGGTGGGCCGGATTCAGTCCGCGGGCCACCAGTTGATGATCACTGCTTTAAAAGGATGTTGTAAATAGTTGAATGAATATGAGTTGACTGAAGCAGTTTGAGTCAGACTGTCCTGAGATGACACCATAAAACTCTTCCTTATATTTTAACTTAATATAAATAAAAGAAGGCAACGTTTTCCATTCAGTTTTTGACAATTTAGTGAACTTCTTGTTTTCTTTGGAGTTGGTAGAACTCTTGTATGTGTCATTCATTCAAAAACTAGGTTGGAAAAGCAAACACATTGCATTAAACCATTAAAACCTCAGCACATCAAACACCACAGACTTCATCATAATGAGCAACATTCTAAAATAATAAAAAAATGATATTAATAAAATCCTGTAATCAATATACTTGATTTTCTGGGTACCTGCAAGTTTTGGCGAGTCATATTTAAGACTCATTAAGACCTTTTTAATGCCACTTTGAATGAAATTTAAGACCAAAACCACATAAATATAGTTGATGGTTGGGGATCTTGCTCTATTACAACCCAATCATAGCATGTGTGTCACTGAATGAGACCCATTCAAGTTTATTTTTTGTCTGTTCATTGAACACAAAGTGATTCTCAGAGCTCTCTGCTCAACGGCTGTGTGTAAAAATGCAAACAGTGACGCATGGTCATAGACCGCCTAGCTGGGACGCAGAGAAAAATTTGTCGGTGGCTTCTAAGACAGTATCCTCTCCACATCTCCTCAAAACGTCCCAGAAAATAAATGAAATAAACAAATAAAACATTAACAAATCCTGCCCTGACAAATTTAAGACCTTTGAGTAATTTATTTAAAACCAGAAGAAAACATTTTAATGAATTTAAGACTTTTAAAGCCTTAGTTTTTAAATACATGAATTTAAGACTTTTTAAGGAGGCGGAATAAGATTTTTTTGTTTTTCCTTTGCTTTATTTCATTTTGCATGTGTACTCTTCTTCAAATAAATCAACAGTGCAATAAATTTAGCAGAAAAAGATGTTATTTTCTAACATTTATTGAATTTTTGCTTTACATGACATGACATAACACAAGAAAACAAACAGTAACAATACACTCCTGAAGCACTGGGACTCCCTCAGTGATGATGCCCACTAGATCGCCTCATGATAAGCTGTTATCCTCATGGTGGGTGTCTTTGGGTTCCTAAGTCACACTGGTCTCTGCTGATTCCTACATGCAACATAAAAGAAACTATGTAATCTCATGTGTTGATGAAAGATAAAATGAATATAATAGAAGGCAGAGGTGTAGTGGCATAGTTACTGTGTTTGGCACAGGTGCACCAAACAAATGCAGCCAATGCAGATACCAAACACTCCACATGCAGCCAAGAGCCATTGGAGCCTGAAGATAAGAGGGCAGACAGACTTCCAAAGAGATTTATGCTTAGTAACTTTAATGTGACACTCAGATTTTAAATTAGAGACTGACAGAGGAGAAGGAAAAAACTGAGATAAAATGAAAGACAAGAAACAGACATCAGGGGGAGAAACGAAAGAAAGAAAAAGACAGGGGAAGTAATGACAGAAAAGGAAGGCACAGACAGGGGAAAAAAGAAAAGAGAAAAAGAGACAAACAGGGGAAGAAATGAAAGAAGAGAAAGACACATAGGGGAAGAAATGAATAAAAGGACGAGACACATCAAAAGAAGAAATGACAGAAAAGAAAGAGATATTAGGGGAAGAATTGAAAGAAAAGCAAGAGACAAACAGGGGAAGAAATGAAACAAAAGAAAGACACATAGGGGAAGAAATTAAAGAAAACAAAAAGACACATTAAAATAGGAAATGAAGGAAAAGAGGAGATACATCAAAGGAAGAAATGACAGAAAAAAAGAGACAATACAGGAAGGAACGAAAGAAAAAAAAGACACATCAGGGGAAGAAATGACATAAAAAAAGAGACAAAAGGAAAAGAAATGACAGAAAAGAAGAGACAAACATCAGTGAGATGAATGACAGAAAAGAAAGAAACAATAGTGGAGGGAATAAAAAAGAAGAAACAAAACAGGGGTAAAAAAAGAACAGAACAAACAGACATCAGAGAGAAATGAAAGAAGAAACTTACATTAGAGAGAGAAATGACAGAAGAAGCAGAAATCAGGGGTGTTAATGAGTGAAAGGCCTTACATCAGAGAAAAACAAAGAATTGGACAAAAAACATCAGAGGTAGACATTGGAGAAAGAAGTAAAAACAACAGAAGAAGAAGAAATAACAGAACTAACAGACACCAGAGAGAAAAATGAGAGAAGGAACAAACATCAGATGAAGACAAGAAAGATGAAACTTACATTAGAGGTAGAAACAAAAGAGAAAAAAAAATTTTTGGAAATTGAAAAATCCAAAGACATCAATGGAAGAAATGGAAAAGAAGAGAAGAAAAAACAGAGGTGGAAATGAAAGAAGGAACAAATATAAGATGAAGAAATGACAAACAGACAGAGAGAGAAATGAAAGAAGAAACTTACGTTAGAGGTTGAAATGGAAAAGATAAGAGACATCAGGTGAAGAAATGAGAGAAAGAGGAACATGAGAGGAAGAAAAGGAAGAAAAGACAAACATCAGTGGTAGAAATGAAAGAAAAGAAAAATACATTAGGGAAAGAAATAATAGAAGAAAAAAAGTCAGATGAAGAAAAAGAGGACAAAAAAACATCAGGGGTAGATATGAAAGAAAGAGGAGTAAACATCAGAAGAAAAACAAATAACAGAACAGACAGAGAGAGGAATAAAAAAAAAAGGAAAAAAACATCAGGGGTAGAAATAAAAGAATATAAACAGACATCAGGGGTAGAAATAAAAGAATATAAACAGACATCAGGGGTAGAAATAAAATAATATAAGAAAGAAAGAAAAGAAAGAGATTAGGGGGAGAAATGAAAGACACATTAGCGGAAGAAAAGAAAGACAAAACAGGGGAAGAAAGAAAAGAAAAGAAAGACACATTAGGGAAGACAAGAAAGACACATTTGGGGAGTAAAGAAAGACATATGGGAAGATATGAAAGGAAGAGAGACACAAAAGGGGAGGACAGAAAGAAACATTAGGGGAAGAAATAACAGAAAGGAAAGAGACAAAAGGTAAAAAAAGAAAAAAGAGAGGGACACAATAGGGTAGGAAAGAAAGAGACATGGGGAAGGAAAGAGGGACACAATAGGGAAGAAAAGAAAGACACATTGGGGAAGAAAAGAAAGGAAAGAGAGACACATTAGGGAAGAAAAGAAAATGACAATAGGGGAAGAAAAAAAGGAAAGAGAGGCACATTAGGGAGGGAAAGTAAGACACATTGGGGAAGAAATGAAAGGAAAGAAAGACACAATAGGAGAAAGAGAGAGACAGTAGGGAAGAAACGAAAGAGACATTAGGAGAAGAAAAGAAAGGAAAAAGAGACACATTAGGGACGAAAAGAAAGAGACATTAGGGGAAGAAAAGAAAGGAAAGAGAGACACGTTAGGGAAGAAAAGAGAGACAGTAGGGAAGAAAAGGAAGGAAAGAGAGACACATAAGGGAAGAAAAGAGAGACACATTAGGGAAGACGAGGAAGGAAAGAGAGACACATTAGAGAAGAAAAGAAAGAGACATTAGGGGAGGAAAGAAAGAGACAATAAGGGAGAAAAGAAAGGAAAGAGAGACACATTAGGGAAGAAAAGAAAGAGACATTAGGGAAGGAAAGAAAGAGAAAATAAGGGAGAAAAGAAAGGAAAGAGACACAATGGGGCGAAAAGAGAGAGACATTAGGGGTAGAAAAGAAAGAGACATTAGGGGAGGTAAAGAAAGGAAAGAGAGACACATAAGGAGGAAAATAGACACATTAAGGAAGAAAAGAAAGAGACATTCAGGGAAGAAATGAAAGGAAAGAGAGAGACATTAGGGAAGAAAGGAAAGAGACATATAAGGGAGAAAAGAAAGACACAAAAGGGAAGAATAGAGAGACACAATACAGGAGGAAATGAAAGGAAAGAGGGACAATAGGGAAGAAAAGAGAGAGACTCTAGGGAAGAAAAGAGAGAGACACTAGGGAAGAAAAGAAAGAAAAGTAAAACATTGGGGGAAGAAATAAAAGGAAAAAAAGACACATTAGGGGAGAAGAAATGAAAGAAAAGAGAGAAACAATACGGAAGAAAGGAAAGCGACAATAAGGGAAGAAATGAATGAAAAGAAAGACAATAGGGAAAGGAATAATAGAAAAGAAAAAACACAGGAGAAGAAATCAAAGACAATAGAGACATTCGGGGATACAAATGATAGAGAGAAAGACACATTAGGGGAGGAAAGAAAGACACAATAGGGGAAGGAATGAAAGGAGAAGAGAGAAAAAAAGGAAGAAAATTAAGAGACAATAGGGGAAGAAATGATAGGAAAGAGAGACATATTAGGGAAGAAAAGAAAGAGACATTTGGGGAAGACAAGAAAGGATAGAGAGACACAATAGGAGAGGCAATAAAAGGAAAGAGAGAGACATTAGGGCAGAAAAGAGAGAGACAAAAGGGGAAGAAAAGAAAGACAAAAGAGAGACATCAGGGGAAGAAATAAAGGGACAGAGAGACACATAAGAGAAGAAAAGAGAGAGACAGGGAACAAAAGAAAGAGACAACGGAAGGAAAGAAAGGAAAAAGAGACATTACGGAAGAAAAGAAAGAGACATTAGGGGAAGAAAAGAGAGAGACATTAGGGACGATATGAAAGAGACAATAAGGGAGCATAGAAAGGGAAGAGAGACACATTAGGGAAGAAAAAAAAAAGAGTGAAACAATAGGGACGAAAAGAAAGAGACATGAGGGGAAGAAATAACAAAAGAAAGAGACATGGAGGAAGAAATGAAAGAAAAGAGAGACACATAAGGGAATGTTAGTAAGACACATGGGGAAGAAATGAAATGAAAGAATGAGACAGTAGGGGAGGAAATGAAAAGAAAGAGAGACACAGGGAAAAAAAGAGAGAGAAAATAGGGAAGAATACAAAGAGACAATAAAGGAGCAAAGAAAGGATTGAGAGACACATAAGGGAAGAAAAGAGGGAGACACATTAGGGAAGAAAAGAAAGAGACATTAGGGGACGGAAAGAAAGGAAAGAGAGACACAATAGGGGAAAAAAAGAAAGGAAAGAGAGACACATTAGGGACAGAAAGTAAGACACATGCGTAAGAAATGAAAGGAAAGAATGAGACAATAGGGAAGAAAAGAAAGAGACATTAGGGAAGGAAAGTAAGACACATGGGGAAGAAATGAAAAGAAAGAGAGACACAATAGGAAAGAGAAGAGGGACACATGGGAAGAAATGAAAGAAAAAAAAGAGACAAAAGGAAAAGAAATGACAGAAAAGATGAGACAAACATCAGGGGGAAGAAAAGAGAGACACATTACGGAAGAAAAGAAACAGACATTAGGGGAGGAAAGAAAGACACATTGGGGGAAGAAATGAAAGGAAAGAGAGACACATAAGGGAAGAAAAGACAGACATTAGGGAAGAAAAGAAAGAAAAGAGAGACACATAAGGAAAGAATAGAGAGACACATTAGGGAAGAAAGCAAAGAGACAGTAGGGGAGGAAATGAAAGGAAAGAGAGACACATAAGGGAAGGAAAGAGAGACACAGGGAAGAAATGAAAGGAAAGAGAGACACATTAGGGAAGAAAAGAGAGAGACATTAGGGAAGAAAAGAAAGAGACAAGAAGGTAGCAAAGAAAGGATAGAGAGATAAAAAGGGAAGAAAAGAAAAAGACATTCGGGGAAGAAAAGAACGGAAAGAGAGACACATTAGGGAAGAAAAGAAAGAGACATGAGGAAGAAATGAAAGGAAAGAGTTGCACATTAGGGAATGTGAGTAAGACACATGGGGAAGAAATGAAATGAAATAATGAGACAGTAGGGGAGGAAATGAAAAGAAAGAGAGACGGGGAAAAAAAGAGAGAAAAAATAGGGAAGAATACAAAGAGACAATAAAGGAGCAAAGAAAGGATTGAGAGTCACATAAGGGAAGAAATAGGGAGACACATTAGGGAAGAAAAGAAAGAGACAGGGGAAGGAAAGAAAGGAAAGAGAGACACAATAGGGGAAGAAAAGAAAGGAAAGAGAGACACATTAGGGACAGAAAGTAAGACACATGCGTAAGAAATGAAAGGAAAGAAAGAGACAATAGGGAAGAAAAGAAAGAGACATTAGGAGAGGAGAGAAAGACACATTAGGGAAGGAAAGTAAGACACATGGGGAAGAACTGAAAAGAAAGAGAGACACATTAGGGAAGAGAAGAGGGACACATGGGAAGAAATGAAAGAAAAGAAAGAGACAAAAGGAAAAGAAATGACAGAAAAGAAGAGACAAACATCAGGGGGATGAATGACAGACAAGAAGAGACGGATTAGGGGAAGAAATGAAAGAAAAGAAACAGACAATAGTGGAGGGAATTAAAAAGAAGAAAAAAAACAACAGGGGTAAAAAAGAACAGAACAAACAGACATCAGAGAGAGAAATGAAAGAAGAAACTTACATTAGAGNAAGAAATGAAAGGAAAGAAAGAGACAATAGGGAAGAAAAGAAAGAGACATTAGGAGAGGAGAGAAAGACACATTAGGGAAGGAAAGTAAGACACATGGGGAAGAACTGAAAAGAAAGAGAGACACATTAGGGAAGAGAAGAGGGACACATGGGAAGAAATGAAAGAAAAGAAAGAGACAAAAGGAAAAGAAATGACAGAAAAGAAGAGACAAACATCAGGGGGATGAATGACAGACAAGAAGAGACGGATTAGGGGAAGAAATGAAAGAAAAGAAACAGACATTAGTGGAGGGAATTAAAAAGAAGAAAAAAAACAACAGGGGTAAAAAAGAACAGAACAAACAGACATCAGAGAGAGAAATGAAAGAAGAAACTTACATTAGAGAAAGAAATGACAGAAGAAGCAGAAATCAGGGGTGTTAATGAGTGAAAGGCCTTACATCAGAGAAAAACAAAGAATTGGACAAAAAACATCAGAGGTAGACATTGGAGAAAGAAGTACAAACAACAGAAGAAGAAGAAATAACAGAACTAACAGACACCAGAGAGAAAAATGAGAGAAGGAACAAACATCAGATGAAGACAAGGAAGATGAAACTTACATTAGAGGTAGAAACAAAGGAAGAAAAATAAATCATTTTGGAAATTGAACAATGCAAAGACATCAATGGAAGAAATGACAGAAGAAAAACAGACATAATTGGAAAAGAAGAGAAGAAAAAACATTAGAGGTGGAAATGAAAGAAGGAACAAACATCAGATGAAGAAATGAAAGAAGAAACTTACGTTAGAGGTTGAAATGGAAAAAATAACAGACATCAGGTGAAGAAATGAGAGAAAGAAAAAAAAGGAAAAAAAAAACATCAGGGGCAGAAATAAAAGAATATAAACAGACGTCAGGGGTAGAAATAAAACAAACGAGGAAAAAAACATCAGAAGAAAAACAAATAACAGAACAGACACAGAGAGAGAAATAAAAAAAGGAAAAAAAACAACAGGGGTAAAAAAGAACAGAACAAACAGACATCAGAGAGAAATGAAAGAAGAAACTTACATTAGAGAAAGAAATGACAGAAGAAGCAGAAATCAGGGGTGTTAATGAGTGAAAGGCCTTACATCAGAGAAAAACAAAGAATTGGACAAAAAACATCAGAGGTAGACATTGGAGAAAGAAGTACAAACAACAGAAGAAGAAGAAATAACAGAACTAACAGACACCAGAGAGAAAAATGAGAGAAGGAACAAACATCAGATGAAGACAAGGAAGATGAAACTTACATTAGAGGTAGAAACAAAAGAAGAAAAATAAATCATTTTGGAAATTGAAAAATCCAAAGACATCAATGGAAGAAATGGAAAAGAAGAGAAGAAAAAACAGAGGTGGAAATGAAAGAAGGAACAAACATCAGATGAAGAAATGACAAACAGACAGAGAGAGAAATGAAAGAAGAAACTTACGTTAGAGGTTGAAATGGAAAAGATAACAGACATCAGGTGAAGAAATGAGAGAAAGAGGCACATGAGAGGAAGAAAAGGAAGAAAAGACAAACATCAGGGGTAGAAATGAAAGAAAAGAAAAATACATTAGGGAAAGAAATAATAGAAGAAAGAAATCAGATGAAGAAAAAGAGGAAAAACAAACATCAGGGTTAGATATGAAAGAAAGAGGAGTAAACATCAGAAGAAAAAAAAATAAAAGAACAAAAAGACAGAGAGAGATAAAAAAAGGAAAAAAACATCAGGGGGAGAATTGAAAGAAAAAAACAGACATAAGGGGTAGAAATAAAAGGAAAGACAGACACATAAGGAAAGAAAAGAGAGAGACATAAGGGGTAGAAAAGGGAGACATGAGGGGAAGAAAAGAAAGGAAAGAGAGACACATAAGGAAGAAAAGAGAGACACATTCAGGAAGAAAAGAAAGAGACAATAAGGGAGGAAAAAAAGGAAAGAGAGACAAAAAAGGGTAGAAAAGAAAGAGACATTCAGGGATGAAATGAAAGGAAAAAGAGACACATTAGGGAAGAAATGAAAGGAAAGAAAGAGACAATAGGGGAGGAAAGAGAGACATTAGGGGAAGAAAAGAAAGGAAAGAGAGACACATTAGCGAAGAAAAGAGAGAGACAATAAGTTAGCAAAGACAGGATAGAGAGACAAAAAAGGAAGAAAAGAAAAAGACATTCGGGGAAGAAAAGAAAGGAAAGAGAGACACATTAGGGAAGAAAAGAAAAACACATTGGGGAAGAAATGAAAGGAAAGAGAGACACAAAAGGGAAGAAAAGAGAGACACATTAGGGAAGAAAAGAAAGAGACCATAAGTTAGCAAAGAAAGTAAAGAGAGGCAAAAAAGGGAAGAAAAGAAAAAGACATCTGGGGAAGAAAAGAAAGGGAATAGATACACATTAGGGAAGAAAAGAAAGAGACATGGGGAAGAAAAGAAAGACATTAGGGAAGGAAAGAGAGAGACATAAGGGATTAATGAAAGAAAAGAGAGACGCATTAGGGAAGAAAAGAGAGAGACATTAGGGAAGAAAAGAAAGAGACAAGAAGGTAGCAAAGAAAGGATAGAGAGATAAAAAAGGGAAGAAAGAAAAAGACATTCTGGGAAGAAAAGAACGGAAAGAGAGACACATTAGGGAAGAAAAGAAAGAGACATGGGGAAGAAATGAAAGGAAAGAAAAACATTGGGGGAAGAAATAAAAGGAAAAAAAGACACATTAGGGGAGAAGAAATGAAAGAAAAGAGAGACACATAAGGGAATGTAAGTAAGACACATGGGGAAGAAATGAAATGAAAGAATGAGAAAGTAGGGGAGGAAATGAAAAGAAAGAGAGAGACAGGGAAAAAAAGAGAGAGAAAATAGGGAAGAATACAAAGAGACAATAAAGGAGCAAAGAAAGGATTGAGAGATACATAAGGGAAGAAAAGAGGGAGACACATTAGGGAAGAAAAGAAAGAGACAGGGGAAGGAAAGAAAGGAAAGAGAGACACAATAGGGGAAGAAAAGAAAGGAAAGAGAGACACATTAGGAACAGAAAGTAAGACACATGCGTAAGAAATGAAAGGAAAGAAAGAGACAATAGGGAAGAAAAGAAAGAGACATTAGGAGAGGAGAGAAAGACACATTAGGGAAGGAAAGTAAGACACATGGGGAAGAACTGAAAAGAAAGAGAGACACATTAGGGAAGAGAAGAGGGACACATGGGAAGAAATGAAAGAAAAGAAAGAGACAAAAGGAAAAGAAATGACAGAAAAGAAGAGACAAACATCAGGGGGATGAATGACAGACAAGAAGAGACGGATTAGGGGAAGAAATGAAAGAAAAGAAACAGACAATAGTGGAGGGAATTAAAAAGAAGAAAAAAAACAACAGGGGTAAAAAAGAACAGAACAAACAGACATCAGTCTCTCTTTACTTTCTTCTTTGAATGTAATCTCTTTCTTTACTGTCTTCTTCGTCTTTAGTCCCCACAATTACTCACTTTCCGGAATGTAGTCTCTTTTTGTTTCTTAACCTGTTTTTTGTAGTCTCCATGACATTGGAGAAAGAAGTACAAACAACAGAAGAAGAAGAAATAACAGAACTAACAGACACCAGAGAGAAAAATGAGAGAAGGAACAAACATCAGATGAAGACAAGGAAGATGAAACTTACATTAGAGGTAGAAACAAAAGAAGAAAAATAAATCATTTTGGAAATTGAAAAATCCAAAGACATCAATGGAAGAAATGGAAAAGAAGAGAAGAAAANGAACAGAACAAACAGACATCAGAGAGAGAAATGAAAGAAGAAACTTACATTAGAGAAAGAAATGACAGAAGAAGCAGAAATCAGGGGTGTTAATGAGTGAAAGGCCTTACATCAGAGAAAAACAAAGAATTGGACAAAAAACATCAGAGGTAGACATTGGAGAAAGAAGTACAAACAACAGAAGAAGAAGAAATAACAGAACTAACAGACACCAGAGAGAAAAATGAGAGAAGGAACAAACATCAGATGAAGACAAGGAAGATGAAACTTACATTAGAGGTAGAAACAAAAGAGAAAAAAAAATTTTTGGAAATTGAAAAATCCAAAGACATCAATGGAAGAAATGGAAAAGAAGAGAAGAAAAAACAGAGGTGGAAATGAAAGAAGGAACAAATATAAGATGAAGAAATGACAAACAGACAGAGAGAGAAATGAAAGAAGAAACTTACGTTAGAGGTTGAAATGGAAAAGATAACAGACATCAGGTGAAGAAATGAGAGAAAGAGGCACATGAGAGGAAGAAAAGGAAGAAAAGACAAACATCAGGGGTAGAAATGAAAGAAAAGAAAAATACATTAGGGAAAGAAATAATAGAAGAAAGAAATCAGATGAAGAAAAAGAGGACAAAAAAACATCAGGGTTAGATATGAAAGAAAGAGGAATAAACATCAGAAGAAAAACAAATAAATGAACAAAAAGACAGAGAGAGAAATAAAAAAAGGAAAAAAACATCAGGGGGAGAATTGAAAGAAAAAAACAGACATAAGGGGTAGAAATAAAAGGAAAGAGAGACACATAAGGAAAGAAAAGAGAGAGACATAAGGGGTAGAAAAGGGAGACATGAGGGGAAGAAAAGAAAGAGACAATAAGGGAGGAAAAAAAGGATAGAGAGACAAAACAGGGTAGAAAAGAAAGAGACATTCAGGGATGAAATGAAAGGAAAAAGAGACACATTAGGGAAGAAATGAAAGGAAAGAAAGAGACAATAGGGGAGGAAAGAGAGACATTAGGGGAAGAAAAGAAAGACACATGAGGGGAAGAAAAGAAAGGAAACAGAGACACATTAGCGAAGAAAAGAGACATTAGGGAAGAAAAGAAAGACACAAAAGGGAAGAAAAGAGGGACACACTAGGGAAGAAATGAAAGAGACAGGGGAGGTTAGAAAACACATTGGAGGAAGAAAAGAAAGGAAAGATAGACACAATAAGGAAGAAAAGAAAGAGACATTATGGGAAGAAAAGAAAGACACATGAGGGGAAAAAAAGAAAGGAAAGAGAGACACATTAGCGAGGAAAAGAGAGAGAAATAGGGAAGAAAAGAAAGAGACAATAAGGGAGAAAAGAAAGGAAAGAGACATTTGAAAGGGAAGAAAAGACAGACACAATGGGGGAATAAATAAAAGGAAAGAAAGACACATAAGGGAAAAAAAGAAAGAGACATTTAGAGAGACATAATAGTTAAGAAAAAAACGACACATGAGGGGAAGAAATGAAAGGAAAAAGAGACACAATAGCGGATGAAATGAAAGGAAAGAGAGAGAGAAATATAAGGGGATGAAATGAAATGAAAGAGAGACACCATAGGGAAGAAAAGACAGACACAATAGGGGAAGAAATGAAAGGAAAGAGAGACACAATGGGGAAGAAAAGAAAGGAAAGAGAGACACAATGGGGAAGAAAAGAGAGAGACATTAGGGAAGAAAAGAAAGAGACAATAAGGGAGAAAATAAAGGAAAGAGACACACATTAGGGAAGAAAGGAAACAGACATTAGGGGAGGAAAGAAAGACACATGAGAGAAAGAAAAGAAAGGAAAGAGAGACAAATTAGGGAAGAAAAGAGAGAGACATTAGGGAAGAAAAGAAAGAGACAATAAGTTAGCAAAGACAGGATAGAGAGACAAAAAAGGGAAGAAAAGAAAAAGACATTCGGGGAAGAAAAGAAAGGAAAGAGAGACACATTAGGGAAGAAAAGAAAAACACATTGGGGAAGAAATGAAAGGAAAGAGAGACACAAAAGGGAAGAAAAGAAAGAGACCATAAGTTAGCAAAGAAAGTAAAGAGAGACAAAAAAGGGAAGAAAAGAAAAAGACATTTGGGGAAGAAAAGAAAGGGAATAGATACACATTAGGGAAGAAAAGAAAGAGACATGGGGAAGAAAAGAAAGACATTAGGGAAGGAAAGAGAGAGACATAAGGGATTAATGAAAGAAAAGAGAGACGCATTAGGGAAGAAAAGAGAGAGACATTAGGGAAGAAAAGAAAGAGACGAGAAGGTAGCAAAGAAAGGATAGAGAGATAAAAAAGGGAAGAAAGAAAAAGACATTCTGGGAAGAAAAGAACGGAAAGAGAGACACATTAGGGAAGAAAAGAAAGACATGGGGAAGAAATGAAAGGAAAGAAAAACATTGGGGGAAGAAATAAAAGGAAAAAAAGACACATTAGGGGAGAAGAAATGAAAGAAAAGAGAGACATAAGGGAATGTAAGTAAGACACATGGGGAAGAAATGAAATGAAAGAATGAGACAGTAGGGGAGGAAATGAAAAGAAAGAGAGAGACAGGGAAAGAAAGAGAGAGAAAATAGGGAAGAATACAAAGAGACAATAAAGGAGCAAAGAAAGGATTGAGAGACACATAAGGGAAGAAAAGAGGGAGACACATTAGGGAAGAAAAGAAATAGACATTAGGGGACGGAAAGAAAGGAAAGAGAGACACAATAGGGGAAAAAAAGAAAGGAAAGAGAGACACATTAGGGACAGAAAGTAAGACACATGCGTAAGAAATGAAAGGAAAAAAAGAGACAATAGGGAAGAAAAGAAAGAGACATTAGGGAAGGAAAGTAAGACACATGGGGAAGGAAAGAAAGGAAAGAGAGACACAATAGGGGAAGAAAAGAAAGAGACATTAGGGAAGGAAAGTAAGACACATGGGGAAGAAATGAAAGGAAAGAAAGAGACAATAGGGAAGAAAAGAAAGAGACATTAGGGAAGGAAAGTAAGACACATGGGGAAGAAATGAAAAGAAAGAGAGACATTAGGAAAGAGAAGAGGGACACATGGGAAGAAATGAAAGAAAAGAAAGAGACAAAAGGAAAAGAAATGACAGAAAAGAAGAGACAAACATCAGGGGGATGAATGACAGACAAGAAGAGACGGATTAGGGGAAGAAATGAAAGAAAAGAAACAGACAATAGTGGAGGGAATTAAAAAGAAGAAAAAAAACAACAGGGGTAAAAAAGAACAGAACAAACAGACATCAGAGAGAGAAATGAAAGAAGAAACTTACATTAGAGAAAGAAATGACAGAAGAAGCAGAAATCAGGGGTGTTAATGAGTCTTTCCGGAATGTAGTCTCTTTTTGTTTCTTAACCTGTTTTTTGTAGTCTCCATCTGTAACCTCTTTCTTCATGTTTGTTGTCTTCTTCTTCTTTATTGTCTTGATTGTCTGTGGTCTCTCTTAAATGAGAGAAGGAACAAACATCAGATGAAGACAAGGAAGATGAAACTTACATTAGAGGTAGAAACAAAAGAAGAAGAAAAAAATTTGAAAATTGAAAAATCCAAAGACATCAATGGAAGGAATGGAAAAGAAGAGAAGAAAAAACAGAGGTGGAAATGAAAGACGGAACAAACATAAGATGAAGAAATGACAAACAGACAGAGAGAGAAATGAAAGAAGAAACTTACGTTAGAGGTTGAAATGGAAAAGATAACAGACATCAGGTGAAGAAATGAGAGAAAGAGGCACATGAGAGGAAGAAAAGGAAGAAAAGACAAACATCAGGGGTAGAAATGAAAGAAAAGAAAAATACATTAGGGAAAGAAATAATAGAAGAAAGAAATCAGATGAAGAAAAAGAGGAAAAACAAACATCAGGGTTAGATATGAAAGAAAGAGGAATAAACATCAGAAGAAAAAAAATAAAAGAACAAAAAGACAGAGAGAGAAATAAAAAAAGGAAAAAAACATCAGGGGGAGAATTGAAAGAAAAAAACAGACATAAGGGGTAGAAATAAAAGGAAAGAGAGACACATAAGGAAAGAAAAGAGAGAGACATAAGGGGTAGAAAAGGGAGACATGAGGGGAAGAAAAGAAAGAGACAATAAGGGAGGAAAAAAAGGATAGAGAGACAAAAAAGGGTAGAAAAGAAAGAGACATTCAGGGATGAAATGAAAGGAAAAAGAGACACATTAGGGAAGAAATGAAAGGAAAGAAAGAGACAATAGGGGAGGAAAGAGAGACATTAGGGGAAGAAAAGAAAGACACATGAGGGGAAGAAAAGAAAGGAAAGAGAGACACATTAGCGAAGAAAAGACAGACATTAGGGAAGAAAAGAAAGAGACATTAGGGAAGAAAAGAAAGACACAAAAGGGAAGAAAAGAGGGACACACTAGGGAAGAAATGAAAGAGACATGGGAGGTAAGAAAACACATTGGAGGAAGAAAAGAAAGGAAAGATAGACACAATAAGGAAGAAAAAAAAGAGACATTAGGGGAAGAAAAGAAGACACATGAGGGGAAGAAAAGAAAGGAAAGAGAGACACATTAGCGAAGAAAAGAGAGAGACATTAGGGAAGAAAAGAAAGAGACAATAAGGGAGAAAAGAAAGGAAAGAGACATACGAAAGGGAAGAAAAGACAGACACAATGGGGGAATAAATAAAAGGAAAGAAAGACACATAAGGGAAAAAAAGAAAGAGACATTTAGAGAGACATAATAGTTAAGAAAAAAACGACACATGAGGGGAAGAAATGAAAGGAAAAAGAGACACAATAGCGGATGAAATGAAAGGAAAGAGAGAGAGAAATATAAGGGGATGAAATGAAATGAAAGAGAGACACAATAGGGAAGAAAAGACAGACACAATAGGGGAAGAAATGAAAGGAAAGAGAGACACAATGGGGAAGAAAAGAGAGAGACATTAGGGAAGAAAAGAAAGAGACAATAAGGGAGAAAATAAAGGAAAGAGACACACATTAGGGAAGAAAGGAAACAGACATTAGGGGAGGAAAGAAAGACGCATGAGAGAAAGAAAAGAAAGGAAAGAGAGACAAATTAGGGAAGAAAAGAGAGAGACATTAGGGAAGAAAAGAAAGAGACAATAAGTTAGCAAAGAAAGTAAAGAGAGACAAAAAAGGGAAGAAAAGAAAAAGACATTTGGGGAAGAAAACAAAGGGAATAGATACACATTAGGGAAGAAAAGAAAGAGACATGGGGAAGAAAAGAAAGACATTAGGGAAGGAAAGAGAGAGACATTAGGGATTAATGAAAGAAAAGAGAGACGCATTAGGGAAGAAAAGAGAGAGACATTAGGGAAGAAAAGAAAGAGACAAGAAGGTAGCAAAGAAAGGATAGAGAGATAAAAAAGGGAAGAAAGAAAAAGACATTCGGGGAAGAAAAGAACGGAAAGAGAGACACATTAGGGAAGAAAAGAAAGAGACATGGGGAAGAAATGAAAGGAAAGAGAGGCACATAAGGGAAGAAAAGAAAGAGACATGGAGGAAGAAATGAAAGAAAAGAGAGACACATAAGGGAATGTAAGTAAGACACATGGGGAAGAAATGAAATGAAAGAATGAGACAGTAGGGGAGGAAATGAAAAGAAAGAGAGACACAGGGAAAAAAAGAGAGGGAAAATAGGGAAGAATACAAAGAGACAATAAAGGAGCAAAGAAAGGATTGAGAGACACATAAGGGAAGAAAAGAGGGAGACACATTAGGGAAGAAAAGAAAGAGACATTAGGGGACGGAAAGAAAGGATAGAGAGACACAATAGGGGAAGAAAAGAAAGGAAAGAGAGACACATTAGGGACAGAAAGTAAGACACATGCGTAAGAAATGAAAGGAAAGAATGAGACAATAGGGAAGAAAAGAAAGAGACATTAGGGAAGGAAAGTAAGACACATCAGAGGTAGACATTGGAGAAAGAAGTAGTAGTAGAAATCAGGGGTGTTAATGAGTGAAAGGCCTTACATCAGAGAAAAACAAAGAATTGGACAAAAAACATCAGAGGTAGACATTGGAGAAAGAAGTACAAACAACAGAAGAAGAAGAAATAACAGAACTAACAGACACCAGAGAGAAAAATGAGAGAAGGAACAAACATCAGATGAAGACAAGGAAGATGAAACTTACATTAGAGGTAGAAACAAAAGAAGAAAAAAAAATTTGGAAATTGAAAAATCCAAAGACATCAATGGAAGAAATGGAAAAGAAGAGAAGAAAAAGCAGAGGTGGAAATGAAAGAAGGAACAAACATAAGATGAAGAAATGACAAACAGACAGAGAGAGAAATGAAAGAAGAAACTTACGTTAGAGGTTGAAATGGAAAAGATAAGAGACATCAGGTGAAGAAATGAGAGAAAGAGGAACATGAGAGGAAGAAAAGGAAGAAAAGACAAACATCAGGGGTAGAAATGAAAGAAAAGAAAAATACATTAGGGAAAGAAATAATAGAAGAAAAAAAATCAGATGAAGAAAAAGAGGACAAAAAAACATCAGGGGTAGATATGAAAGAAAGAGGAGTAAACATCAGAAGAAAAACAAATAAATGAACAGACAGAGAGAGGAATAAAAAAAAAGGAAAAAAAAACATCAGAGGTAGAAATAAAAGAATATAAACAGATATCAGGGGTAGAAATAAAATAATATAAGAAAGAAAGAAAAGAAAGAGATTAGGGGGAGAAATGAAAGACACATTAGCGGAAGAAAAGAAAGACAAAACAGGGGAAGAAAGAAAAGAAAAGAAAGAGACATTAGAGGAAGAAAAGGAAGTAAATAGAGACACATTGGGGAGGTAAAGAAAGACACAATAGGGGAAGAAATGAAAGAAAGAAAGACACATTAGGGAAGACAAGAAAGACACATTTGGGGAGTAAAGAAAGACATATGGGAAGATATGAAAGGAAGAGAGACACAAAAGGGGAGGAAAGAAAGAGACATTAGGGGAAGAAATAACAGAAAGGAAAGAGACAAAAGGTAAAAAAAGAAAAAAGAGAGGGACACAATAGGGTAGGAAACAGACACGGAAAGAAATGAAAGGAAAGAGAGACACATTAGGGAAGAAAAGAGACACAAAAGGGGAGGAAAGAAAGAGACATGGGGAAGGAAAGAGAGACATATTAGGGGAAGAAAAGAGAGACACAATAGTTGAGGAAATGAAAGGAAAGAGGGACACAATAGGGAAGAAAAGAAAGACACATTGGGGAAGAAAAGAAAGGAAAGAGAGACACATTAGGGAAGAAAAGAAAATGACAATAGGGGAAGAAAAAAATGAAAGAGAGGCACATTAGGGAGGGAAAGTAAGACACATTGGGGAAGAAATGAAAGGAAAGAAAGACACAATAGGAGAAAGAGAGAGACAGTAGGGAAGAAACGAAAGAGACATTAGGAGAAGAAAAGAAAGGAAAAAGAGACACATTAGGGACGAAAAGAAAGAGACATTAGGGGAAGAAAAGAAAGGAAAGAGAGACACGTTAGGGAAGAAAAGAAAAGGAAAGAGAGGCATATTAGAGAGGAAAGTAAGACACATGGGGAAGAAAAGAGAGACACATAAGGGAAGAAAAGAGAGACAGTAGGGAAGAAAAGGAAGGAAAGAGAGACACATAAGGGAAGAAAAGAGAGACACATTAGGGAAGACGAGGAAGGAAAGAGAGACACATTAGAGAAGAAAAGAAAGAGACATTAGGGGAGGAAAGAAAGAGACAATAAGGGAGAAAAGAAAGGAAAGAGAGACACATTAGGGAAGAAAAGAAAGAGACATTAGGGGAGGAAAGAAAGAGACAATAAGGGAGAAAAGAAAGGAAAGAGACACAATGGGGCGAAAAGAGAGAGACATTAGGGGTAGAAAAGAAAGAGACATTAGGGGAGGTAAAGAAAGGAAAGAGAGACACATAAGGAGGAAAATAGACACATTAAGGAAGAAAAGAAAGAGACATTCAGGGAAGAAATGAAAGGAAAGAGAGAGACATTAGGGAATAAAGGAAAGAGACATATAAGGGAGAAAAGAAAGACACAAAAGGGAAGAATAGAGAGACACAATACAGGAGGAAATGAAAGGAAAGAGGGACAATAGGGAAGAAAAGAGAGAGACTCTAGGGAAGAAAAGAGAGAGACACTCGGGAAGAAAAGAAAGACAAGTAAAGGCAAGTAAAAGAAAAAGCAGAAAAGAAAGAGACAATGGGGAAGGAAATGAATGAAAAAAAAACATTGGGGGAAGAAATCAAAGAATGAAAAAGACAAAAGGGGGAGAAATGGAGGAAAAGAAAGCCACTTTAGGGGAAGAAATAAAAGAAAAGAAATAGACATAAGGGGAAGAAAAAAGAGAAAAGAAGACATGTCAGGGAAAGAAATAAAAGACACATTAGGGCGACAATAGGAAACAAAGATGGACACAAAAGGGGAAGGTTTGAACGAAAAGAAAGACAGTAGGGGAATAAATAAAGGAAAAGAGATGTTAGGGGGAGAAAATAGAGAAAAGAAAGACACATTAGGGGAAGAAAAGAAAGAAAAAATTGGGGAAGAAAGAAAGACAAGAAAGAGACATTAGGGAAGAATTGAAAGAAAAGGAAGACACATTAGAGGAAGAAAAGAAAGTTAAGAGAGACACATTGGGGAGGAAAAGAAAGACACAATGGGGAAGAAATGAAAGAAAAGAAAAACATTGGGGGAAGAAATAAAAGGAAAAAAAGACACATTAGAGGAGAAGAAATGAAAGAAAAGAGAGAAACAATACGGAAGAAAGGAAAGAGACAATAAGGGAAGAAATGAATGAAAAGAAAGACACAATAGGGAAAGGAATAATAGAAAAGAAAAAACACAGGAGAAGAAATCAAAGACAATAGAGACATTCGGGGATACAAATGATAGAGAGAAAGACACATTAGGGGAGGAAAGAAAGACACAATAGGGGAAGGAATGAAAGGAAAGAGAGAAAAAAAGGAAGAAAATTAAGAGACAATAGGGGAAGAATTGATAGGAAAGAGAGACATATTAGGGAAGAAAAGAAAGAGACATTTGGGGAAGACAAGAAAGGATAGAGAGACACAATAGGAGAGGCAATAAAAGGAAAGAGAGAGACATTAGGGCAGAAAAGAGAGAGACAAAAGGGGAAGAAAAGAAAGACAAAAGAGAGACATCAGGGGAAGAAATAAAAGGACAGAGAGACACATAAGGGAAGAAAAGAGAGAGACAGGGAACAAAAGAAAGAGACAACGGAAGGAAAGAAAGGAAAAAGAGACATTACGGAAGAAAAGAAAGAGACATTAGGGGAAGAAAAGAGAGAGACATTAGGGACGATATGAAAGAGACAATAAGGGAGCATAGAAAGGGAAGAGAGACACATTAGGGAAGAAAAAAAAAGAGTAACACAATAGGGAAGAAAAGAAAGAGACATGAGGGGAAGAAATAACACAACAGAAAGAGACATTAGGTTAAGAAATGAAAGGAAAGAGAGACACATTAGGGCAGAAAAGAAAGAGACAATAGGGGAAGAAAAGAAAGGAAAGAGAGACACATTAGGGCAGAAAAGAAAGAGACAATAGGGGAAGAAAAGAAAGGAAAGAGAGACATATTCGGGAACAAAAGAAAGAGACAGGGGAAGAAATGAAAGGAAAGAGAGACACAATAGTATTGAAGGGCCATTCAAGACTTTATTCATTCTCATCCTCGCACACACATACATTCTCCTCCTAAACACACATACATTCTCCTCCTAAACACACATACATTCTCCTCCTAAACACACATACATTCTCCTCCTAAACACACATACATTCTCCTCTCACACACATACATTCTCCTTTCACACACAAACATTCTCCTTTCACACACATACATTCTCCTCTCACACACATACATTCTACTTTCACACACAGATATTCTCCTTTCACACACATACATTCTCCTCTCACACACATACATTCTCCTTTCACACACAGATATTCTCCTTTCACACACATACATTCTCCTCTCACACACATACATTCTNTATGTGTGTGAATGAAGAATATATGTGTCTGAAATGAGAATGTATGTGTGTGAATGGAGAATGTATGTGTGTGAAAGGAGAATATATGTGTCTGAAATGAGAATGTATGTGTGTGAAAGTAGAATATATGTGTGTGAAAGGAGAATGTATATGTGAGAGGAGAATATATGTGTCTGAAAAGAGAATGTATGTGGGAGAGGAGAATGTATGTGTGAGAGGAGAATGTATGTGTGTGAAAGGAGAATGTACATGTCTGACAGGAGAATGTATGTGTGTGAAAGGAGAATGTATGTGTGTGAATGGAGAATGTATGTGTCTGAAAGGAGAATGTATGTGTGTGAAAAGAGATGTATGTGTGTGAATGGAGAATGTATGTGTGTGAAAGGAGAATATGTGTCTGAAATGAGAATGTATGTGTGTGAAAGGAAAATGTATGTGTGTGAAAGGAGAATGTATGTGTGTGAAAGGAGAAAGTATGTGTGTGAATGGAGAATATATGTGTGTGAATGGAGAATATATGTGTCTGAAAGGAGAATGTATGTGTGTGAAAGGTGAATATATGTGTCTGAAAAGAGAATGTATGTGTGAGAGGAGAATGTATGTGTGTGAGAGGAGAATTTATGTGTGTGAATGGAGAATATATGTGTCTGAAAGGAGAATGTATGTGTGAGAGAAGAATGTATGTGTGAGAGCGGAGAATGTATGTGTGTGAATGGAGAATAAATGTGTCTGAAAGGAGGATGTTTGTGTGTGAAAGTAGAATGTATGTGTGTGAAAGTAGAATGTATGTGTGTGAAAGGTGAATATATGTGTCTGAAAAGAGAATGTATGTGTGAGAGGAGAATGTATGTGTGTGAGAGGAGAATTTATGTGTGTGAATGGAGAATATATGTGTCTGAAAGGAGAATGTATGTGTGAGAGAAGAATGTATGTGTGAGAGCGGAGAATGTATGTGTGTGAATGGAGAATAAATGTGTCTGAAAGGAGGATGTTTGTGTGTGAAAGTAGAATGTATGTGTGTGAAAGTAGAATGTATGTGTGTGAAAGGTGAATATATGTGTCTGAAAAGAGAATGTATGTGTGTGAAAGGAGAATGTATGTGTGTGAGAGGAGAATTTATGTGTGTGAATGGAGAATATATGTGTCTGAAAGGAGAATGTATGTGTGAGAGAAGAATGTATGTGTGAGAGCGGAGAATGTATGTGTGTGAATGGAGAATAAATGTGTCTGAAAGGAGAATGTATGTGTGTGAAAGTAGAATGTATGTGTGTGAAAGGAGAATGTATGTGTGTGAAAGTAGAATATATGTGTGTGAATGGAGAATATATGTGTCTGAAAGGAGAATGTATGTGTGAGAGAAGAATGTATGTGTGAGAGCGGAGAATGTATGTGTGTGAATGGAGAATAAATGTGTCTGAAAGGAGAATATATGTGTGAAAGGAGAATGTATGTGTGTGAAAGTAGAATGTATGTGTGTGAAAGGAGAATGTATGTGTGTGAAAGTAGAATATATGTGTGTGAAATGAGAATGTATGTGTGAGAGGAGAATATATGTGTGTGAAAGGAGAATGTATGTGTGTGAAAGGAGAATATATGTGTCTGAAAAGAGAATGTATGTGTGAGAGGAGAATGTATGTGTGTGAAAGTAGAATGTATGTGTGTGAAAGGAGAATGTATGTGTGTGAAAGTAGAATATATGTGTGTGAAATGAGAATGTATGTGTGAGAGGAGAATATATGTGTGTGAAAGGAGAATGTATGTGTGTGAAAGGAGAATATATGTGTCTGAAAAGAGAATGTATGTGTGAGAGGAGAATGTATGTTTCTGAGCGGAGAATGTATGTGTGTGAATGGAGAATAAATGTGTCTGAAAGGAGAATGTATGTGTCTGAAAGGAAAATGTATGTATGTGAAAAGACAATGTATGTGTGTGAATGGAGAATGTATGTGTGTGAAAGGAGAATATATGTGTCTGAAATGAGAATGTATGTGTGTGAAAGGAGTATGTATGTGTGTGAATCGAGAATGTATGTGTCTGAAAGGAGAATGTATGTGTGAGAGGAGAATGTATGTGTGTGAATGGAGAATGTATGTGTGTGAAAGGAGAATATATGTGTCTGAAATGAGAATGTATGTGTGTGAAAGGAGTATGTATGTGTGTGAATGGAGAATGTATGTGTCTGAAAGGAGAATGTATGTGTGAGAGGAGAATGTATGTGTGTGAGAGGAGAATTTATGTGTGTGAATGGAGAATATTTGTGTGTGAAAGGAGAATGTATGTGTGAGAAAGGAGAATATATGTGTCTGAAAAGAGAATGTATGTGTGAGAGGAGAATTTATGTGTGTGAGAGGAGAATGTATGTGTCTGAATGAAGAATATATGTGTCTGAAAGGAGAATATATGTGTGAAAGGAGAATGTATGTGTGTGAAAGTAGAATGTATGTGTGTGAAAGGAGAATGTATGTGTGTGAAAGGAGAATGTATGTGTGTGAAAGTAGAATATATGTGTCTGAAAGGAGAATGTATGTGTGAGAGGAGAATGTATGTGTGTGAGAAGGAACAGTGGAAAAGGAAGTAAGTATAGTGGAAAAGGAAGTCCATCGTTTCATGTCACCGTTTCTGGGGATGACAAATTATGTCCTAAAAAACCCCGATGATTTGCTGAAATGCTCGGGACTCCTCTTCACCTTCCATGGAAACCCTAACCTGAACGTGACCTGGCCAATTGAGCTTTTCAGCCAATCAGTGCGCATAAAACGATGGACTTCCTTTTCCACTATACTTACTTCCTTTTCCACAATTCTTTCTCACACACACATACATTCTCCTCTTCAACACACACATTCTCCTTGCACACACAAACATTCTTCTCACACACACATACATTCTCCTAACACACACATACATTCTCCTTGCACACACATACATTCTCCACACACACATTCTCCTCTTCAACACATACATTCTCCTCTTAAACACATACATTCTTCACAAACATGCATATATTTTCTTTGTACATACACATAGATGTCTATTGATTTAGGAGAATGTATGAATGTGAGAGGAGAATATATGTGTGTGAGAGGAGAATGTATGTGTGTGAGGAGAATGTATGTGTGTGTGAGAGGAGAATGTATGCATCTGAAAGGAGAATGTATGTGTGTGAAAGGAGAATGTATGTGTGTGAGAGGAGAATTTATGTGTGTGAATGGAGAATATATGTGTCTGAAAGGAGAATGTATGTGTGAGAGAAGAATGTATGTGTGAGAGCGGAGAATGTATGTGTGTGAATGGAGAATAAATGTGTCTGAAAGGAGAATATATGTGTGAAAGGAGAATGTATGTGTGTGAAAGTAGAATGTATGTGTGTGAAAGGAGAATGTATGTGTGTGAAAG
>RPOG01003583.1:33877-60456 GCA_008086565.1 Thalassoma bifasciatum | reverse complement strand
TTTGGAGTGATGAGAGCAAAAGTGAACTTTTTGTCCACAACCATAAACATTGTTCCATTTGGAGAGGAGTCAACAAGGCCTATGATGAAAGGTCCACCATTCCTACTGTGAAACACGGAGGTGGATCACTGATGTTTTGGGGATGTGTGAGCTACAAAGGCCCAGGAAACTTGGTCCAAACTGATGAATGAAGGATGAATGCAGCATGTTATCAGAAAATACTGGAGGAAAATTTACACTCATCAGCCCAGAGGCTGCACATGAGACGTACTTGGACGTTCACACATGACAATGATCCAAAACACAAGAACAAGTGGACCTGCCATTGGCTACAGCAGAAGAAAGTGAAGGTTCTGGAGTGGCCATCTCAGTCTCCTGACCTCAATATCATTTAGCCACTCTGGGGAGATCTCAAACCTGCAGTTCATGCAAGACAGAGCAAGAATTTACAGGAACTGGAGGCTTTTTGCCAAGAGGAATGGTCAGTTTTACCATCTGAGAAAATAAAGACCCTCATCCACAACCAGCACAAAAGACTTCAAGCTGTCACTGATGTTAAAGGGGGAAATACACGCTGTTAAGAACTGGGGGAGGGAAACTTTTCATCAGGGTCATTCTGGAAGTTTAAATGTCTTCACCCAACCACTAACCATGAGTGACAGGAAAGTTTATTGTGTTTTCATTCATATTCTCTGAGAAAAGTAAAAAAAAAATCATAAATTCTGCCAGGGTATGTAAACTTGGAATGATTTAGTTTCTTAACTCTGGCGTTCTCATAACTTCTCAGCAGTATAATAATTACAATAATGACTACATAAAAAGATGTAGTTGAAGTTTTTAAAGCAGTAACAGTAAACTGTAAACTGTTCAGAAAGATGAAACCTGCATTAACATAAAAGTCCAGAGATTGATCCAGGCGTAGAGTAACATTAAGAAGAGGAAACACGCTGCTACTCTTTGTGCTCTGGAAGGTCAGAGAAGTCGGAGATTGCATTAAATCCCTGGCTGTGGAGGATTTGAGGCCTGCAAATGAGCGGGTTATTAAGCGGGTGTAGCGTCCTGTCTGCGTGGTGCAGAGGGCGTCGAGGGAAGAGGATTCTGTAAATGAGCTTTGTGCAACTCGGAGCCGCAGGAGTTAGATCATTACACGGCTGAAGCTCCCATGTGAGCGCCGCGTGGTTTGTGTCAGCACAATCAGAAAGCAACGCGGCGTGGAGCGCGCGGGGACGTGTGCGTACACAAAAGCTTCACAGAAACGCTCTGTCGTCTGAATACGTGAAGCTGTTTGTCCTGGAGGAAGCGTCTCCCCTGCCACCTCTGCTCTGACGGGGAATAAAAGGTTTCACGTTGGCTCCTTTAAGGCTGCAGATGCTTCTGAGGTGGTTTGAGGTAGCGGCTCAGCAGCTGTCCGTCTTGTCAAGCTGTTTGGGGGGAACATCCATCGACCCGGCGGATTGTTGGTCCTGAGGGCCACCGGGCTGAGCCAACACTCGACCCGTCCCCTGAAGAGCCTCTCACTCCTTCAAATCTGACACTTTTTGCTGTTTCTCCATCTGTGTCCTCTGTTGCTCCCTCTCTTTAAACCTGATCTTTATTTCTCCTCCTCCTCCCTCTCTTCGGTCACACAGACAGGTTGCGCCCTCCCCAGCATGCTCCCCCCCCCCTGTCGTAGTTTGTCTTTTTGCTCGGTCTGATCCATTAGTAATCCATTTCGGGGCCTGTCAGCCGTGCAGCAGCCTGTGAATGCAGCCTGCATGTTTTATCTGTCAGTGTTTGTCAGAGCCGTGCTGACCGCTGAGGCCTTGGACCAGCTGCAACAGTGTTTGGACACAGTTTGAATTATACACAGAGCTGATAAATGGACCTGCTCCTGTCCTGAGTGTCACACTGAGGAGATGGAGAGAGGGCTGGTTGTGTTTTGGTGTGTGCATCATTCTGCTGAAGGTGCTAAAACAATATGTTAGAGTCTGTGCAATTAATCCAGAGCAGAGTTGGTCATCCTTCAGTCCAGGAGTGTCCAAACTTTTTTCAAAAAGAGCCGTATTAGATACTGTGTAAGTGATCAAGGGCCAGCAGCTCTTATGAACATGTTTATTAACAGTGAAATTACAAATGAGTGAGAACTATTTGTTTTTAGTGGTCTCTTAGGAAAAAACAAAAAAACAAACAAACAAACAAAAGTTCCTATAAGTTTAGTCAAATATGCTTGTGTTATTATTGCAGACCTACAAAATAAAACCTGTTCTGGGAAAAGTATTTCACATTTTTCATGGCAGGATCAGATTCTGGACTTTATCAAAACTGTCTTAAAGACAATTATAAACGTTTTTCTAGGCCCAGATATCTCCGATCTTGCATTTTGAACCATTGTAAGCATCAATTTTTGTTTATTCTTCAGTATTTCATAACTCTTCAGTGTTGTATCCTCTTATGTGTGTTTTTTAACTCCCAGTGATTCACAAAGCACATTTTTCGCATCATGCTAAATGCATTTAAACACATCAGCTGGAGGAGTTGTTGAGTTTTTGCAGATTGCACCGAGCTTTGGCTTTATTAAAATGCACAGTCAAAATCTTTGTGAGACGTTACCAGATATATTTAGGTTTTCTTCCAGTTAATAAGCATCTCAGTTCCAAATAATGTGAATTTTCTGACTATTTTTTTTGATAGGTCTGCCTTTACAAGGTTAAAGCCGGTTGAAACAATAGTGTCAGAATCAGAATCAGAATCAGAATTTACTTTATTGTACCGTCAAGGGAGATTGATGCTGCAACCGGAACACACAAAGGACAAGACACAATGACAATAGTAAAAAGTCTAAAATACAGAAATGACAGACAACACAATGACTAAAAGAGGTAAGATAAGAAACATCATACATATATAAAGGCGATGACATGTTTAGACCCGAGCTCAAACCAAAAAAATGGAAAGTAACATGCAAGTTAATGCAGAAAAGTGCAAAGTGTGAAAGTGCATGTAGGGCAACAATGATGATAGTGCATAAGCAACCAACAAACTAATTGCCATTAAGTAAATTAATTGCACTGGGGATAAAGGAGCCCTGAAATCTTTTAGTCCTCCTCTTAGGAACCCTAAAATCTTAGGTGTCAGATTCTTTTTAAAAAGTTGGAGGAAAAAATAACTTTTCATAGAAGTGCAGGATGACATCTTTGGTTTTACTTTAGGTTAGAGTTATATATAAAATGCATCTTATTTTACATTTTATCAGAGGAAAATGCGCCAAGTTGGAGCACTTTTGAAATTTAGCACAGACATGCAGATGGTGCGTTCAGGAGCCACTGGAGTTCCCAATACGATGGCTAACACATGAAAGATTTGTGTGTTTGGAGACTACAGCTCATTTCATACACAAAAATGATAAAAGGATAAAGATGTGTAATAGACTTTGGAGAAATAAGTCCATATATATGTTATTATTTTTCATATTTGCACCAAATATTCGCTCACTGTCGTCTGTCTTTAACTCTGGAATAAGAAACATGTGCTTTTCATTTTCCCAGGCTTTATGAAAACCCTGTAACAGTCTTTTTCTGCCTTTCTTGTTCTGTTTTTCACCTCTATAAGATCCATACTGCTCCTGTGTCACTCTGGGATTTAGCTTCATTGAACAGACTTAATCCTGCAGCAGCAACAGTTTCTCCTCCTCAGGTTTATAAAGCTCAGATCTAATCCAGATCCTCCTCACTCACTGCAGCAGATGTTTTATTATGAGAATCAGGTTTCCTTTATTCTCTACATGTGTTCATAAAAAGCACATTTGCATTGTATAAGATCTGTAACAGACTCAGTAACAGACCTGAGCTTCTTCTGCGTTAGACGAGTGTTAACAAGTGTGTTCAGATGGGTTTATAAAATTATTCCAGGCTGATTAAAGTGTGAATTTAATTGCTCTTCTGAGTAGCCCCTGGGCGAGGAGCATCCCTGATAAATAAAATTACAATCTAATCTTCACATTAATTTGAATTTTGGTTTGTTTGTTGTGGATTAATAATATCCAGGCTCTTCTTTAGTAACGGCCGCACACGTTTGAATAAACACATTGTGTCTGTGTGGGCAGATGTAAATCAGCTGCTCTGACTGAACGACTGTGTGGGGTTTTATTATTAAAGGATGATGAAGCAGGCAAATACTGTGATTGTGAAAACGCCCACAGAACTGCTCATAAACACACTTTTAACACAGGTGTGCGCCCCCCCCACACACACACACACACACAGAGGGGAATAATACTCACTGCGCTATCAGAAAATGTGAAGAGCCTCGTCTCTTATGCGTGTGCCACTTTAATGATGATTGCAGTGGACATCAAAAGCAGATTTGTCATCTTTTATTGGCTCTGTCATTGTGAGAGATCAGCTCCTGATGAGAGGAAAATTAAGCTTCTGCTGAGGAGATTAATCATGTTCACCGCAGCTGGAGGAGCAAAAACTGAGGTGTGATTCTGCATTTAGAGCTTAAACAGTGGTGTTATCAATTATTTAAGGTTCAGTCAGGATGTACATTCAATAAGAAAACTTTGTCAAAAAGGGATATTTGTTAGTGTCCAACTTAGTGACTCTGGACCTCAATCACTAAATCGTTTGACGCACAAACCTGTGATTCATCAAAGTTTTCTTTCCTGAATTTCTTCTTACTTTGCGAACAAATGTAGAACCTCCTCAGACCATGAGTACGCACAAATAATGAATAATCAGCTGTTTATATAACTTAAAACACAGACTCTTTTACCTAAAAACATAACATTTTAAAACTACTTTCAGTAAAAGAAAAAAGCCTTAAATAGAATTCATTAATAAAAACTGTGCATTGGCTAAATTTATTAAATAACCATGAAACTGACACTTTTTTGTCCTCATCATGTTTATAATATTGAATCTTAAATTAAATACTTAGTTTATATTAAAAATATAATCATGTGCATATCAGAATGTCACATTATTTTATGTTGATTAAATCATCGACTGCTCTGACAAACAGTTTCATAAAGTTGTGCAAACTGAATGTAGACGTAAAATAATTTGCTTTTTCTTATGAGTTTTAACATTTTCTGAGTAAATGACGCACACACAGCTCAGCTGTTCACTCAGATTTATTTACCTGTTTGTTAAAATATCCAGCAGCTGTTTTAATGTGTTATTTATGTTACGGATACAGGACGAGGACCTAAAGGAAGACTGCTCATCCTTCTGAACCTCTGAACAAATGTCCTTATATGGATGAATTGGGGCGTGGTTTATGTCAATTTATGGATGCAGGAACGCGCCTGTGGATTTAGAATGATTCTGATTCACTAATATACGCTGGAGCGAACAGAAACAGCTGGAGCGTACGTGTCAAGAATCCGGCGGTGATTTTGTGTATTTTCTCAATTCATGTGGGGAGTACGAACATTTCTACGCATTTATTCATGAATGAGGCCCTCTGTCTCTACATTTAACGACTTTTCAGACTCCTCTTGCAACTTTTTGTGAACTATGGAGACTTTGACGTGAAAACTTTTGTCACTCACAGGCGGACGAGTCCTTCACAGCTGCAGCCTTAACATTCTTGAAGCTAATACTAAAAACAATAGCCCTGACACTTTATGTGTTGACATCAAATTCAAGAAGAACTTAAGTCCTTCCCCTGTTCTGCTTTTCTATACCTAAGTCCAGAGACTCTTGGCCTTTAGCTGGTGTTTTAGCATTTAGACCTTGTTTTAACCTTCGGCCCATGTTTAAGCCTTTAGCTCGTGTTTTAGCTTTTAGTCTGTGTTTTGGCTTTTAATCCTTGTTTTAACCTTTGGTCCATGTTTTAGCCTTTATTCTGTATTTTAGCGCTAAGTCCAGGTTTTAACTTTCAGCCCGTGTTTTAATCTTCGGTCGATATTTTAACCTTTAGTTTGTGTTTTAACCTTTAGTCTCTGTTTAAGCTTTAAGTCCTTGTTTACATTTCTTCTTCTCTTCAGTCCTTTTCTTTTCAGACAGTCCAGCTCCTGTTTTAACAATAACAGCGTAATAAAATGCAGAAATTGTTTCCAGTAGAGAAAAACGCAAATCTCTTTTCTTACTCCCAAACTTCGTCAGCTGTCATGGGGTTGTCATGGAGACCTTTACATCACATGTATAAATTAGACTTTTTTGTGATCACTTTCAAACTGCTCCCAGCCTCTTTAACTTGCAGGACTTAAAAAAATTGTGTAACTTAAAGATGTGAGAGGTACTACTTTGTCCAGAGGGGGCGCCAAAACTGACTTGAGCAGAAAGTTCCTGTCAGGAGCTTTAAAGAGAAACAGTGTGAGTTTCTCTGTCTCTACATGTTTCCGTCTCCTCACACCCACAGTGTCGTGATCTGACTGTTCACCTGTGTGTTCACGCTCCACGCTGAGGCTCTAATGGCTGAATAAACAGTTTAGCGCTGATTGTTCTCACTCCGTGGTGTTGAATTACCTCTGCACAGCCTCCGTCACCTCTGCTCACTCCCTCAGCGTCTGTATCTCTGAGGTTCTTCTGCTCATTAGCTTAAGCTCTCTAATCTCATCGTTGGGCTGATAACGCTGAGCATGATGCCGTTTGAACAAGTTCACTTTTCTTTATGAGGTCTCTCCTGGTGCAGAGAAGGAAAGTGAGAGCTAATCCTGGCCGTGACCGTATCCGGCCTCCATTAAGGCCCGTTAAAGTGCAGGACCAGTGTTTGGAGACAGAGGGACTAGTGGTTTGTTTTTGTTTGCACGCCGTTGTCGGGAAGTACGCGGTGTAATGGCTCTGGGTGTGGCGGCTGCCTCTTAAATGGGAAAGGCTGGAGCGGTGAGCTCTCAAAGCAGAAAGAACTCGTTGGCAGAGAAGCTACAGCCGTCCCCGAGCGTAGCAGGCAGCCAGAAGCTAACAAGCTGCCTCAAAATGATGTTCGATCACCCTATCGGGACACCGCTGGGCCTCGGCAGGAAACCCTCCAGGGTGGAAACGGCCAAGAGATTCTGGAGGGTGAGTGAGTGCGGAGTGAAGTGATGGATGGAGTGTGTGCTCGTGCCGCTGCATGCAGAAAGTCGAGAAAGGAAACATCAATTTTCTGCAGAAGGAGGATTTCTCTTTACCTCAAGGGATCAGATACTTTCACAACACTCACGCTGTGAATATTTCAGCTTTGTTTAAGATCATAAAAGCAGCATGTTTGCCCTTGGTGAACATCATGTTGGAGTGAAATATCACTTTCAGAGTTTCTAAACTGAGTGTTTTTTTTCCTGAAGTCCTGTGAGGAAGCTGTGATAAAGACCTGTCCTTATCGCTCGCAGCGCTTCAGTCTAATGAGCCTGTGAGAGATCGACTCCTCGTCCCTTTGAAAAGCTGTCTTTAGAGAAGAAAAGTGACCCGGCTCGGGCTCACAGTCCTCCTGCTCCTCTAAAGGTTAGAGAACCTAATGAAAGTCTGCGCTGTCTAAAGGTATAGCACCAAAATATGTTACAGAGGGCGTTTGGAGCGCCGCTCAATATCGCCTTCCCCTGGGACGGTGGCGTTAAAAGGGTAAAGACTGACTCTCACTCTCTCTCTCTCAGAGTTGAGAGCTGAATACAGATGCAGGGGAATGAAATCTGGAGTTAAATCTTGATCCTTTTCGTCTCTGCGGCTTTGTTTTCTTTTCCTCCAGCCTGCATCAATCTTGTGGAAAGCCCCGGAGCGTTCCCTTCACTTTAATCTCTATCACTCATCATGTGTACGCAGGCTAAACTCCCCCCGTCTCATGGCGTCGACCTTTACTCTCCACTATTTGGTCTGCTCCGTGCGGCGCTCCACCTCACTTGACTCCACTCTGTTGAGTGTCAATCAGGACGAGTCTGTGCGGACACACACTCTCTCTTTAACACCTTCACACACAGGCTCAGGAATATTTGGAGGATGCTGTGCTGGAAATCCCTCGCCAACAAGTTTTCTGAGTTCGAAAAAGCCTCCTCTTCTTCCTTAAACTGAATAAATCCTTCCTGATTGTTTAACTTGTCAGAGGGCTTTGGTGAGCTGCAGGAGAAGGAGTGAATTCTGGATAGTTTCTGACATTAAGCTTGAACAAACGGCTTATCAGATAAAAATTCACTGACGGGTTGAAGAATAAGGAGGGAAAGTGAAAAGAAAAACAGATGATGCACAGTTGCATTGTTCGATATCGCGGTGATGAAATTGGGTGCAATAAATAAACACATATTGGAAAATCTATTTGAGCTTAAACTCAAAGTTTTTGTGCTTGCATCGGCTCCAGATAATCTGAAACTTCCTCAGCCAATCGTCTTCATATTTGACTGCAGCTGACGTCTGCTGTGACCGGTGGCACTTTTAGCCTCTGATTAGCTCGGTGTGTTATCGCCGTTGTCAGCCTGAGTCTCTTCAACATGTTTCTGACAGGATCCCTGTATCTTGCTGATTCACTGCGTCTCTTTGTCTCCTGGAGCTGTTCAGGGAGTCAGAGAGCGAGAACGAGCGAGTCATTTCAGGGTCAGTCGGCTCTCTGCTCTTCATCCCTCACAGCACTTCCTCCCCCCCCCCTCCCCACTCCCTTCACGCTACCTTTACTCATGTCCCGCGTTTCCAAGGCAACATGCAAGTCATCCCAGGGTCGTGCAACTTTTCTCTTCCTCTTTTATCGGAGGAAGCTTTTGAAGCAGGCTTTCCCCATCATTACCTCAAAGCAGTGGCAGGAGATTCTGTTTACGTCTGCACTTTTCTCTCGGTCTCTTCTTCCTGAGGAAAATGTTCATTATGTTCAGTGGAACCGAGTCAGGCGTCTTCTTTCATCACTTCTGTTGTCTTGTTTTGTCAGCATGTTGTGTTGAAAACATTTCTGATTCCATCTCACAGAGGACGTTTCTACAGGTCTTCTCTTTTCAAATGCTTAGTTTGACACAGAACTTCTATTTTGTTGTCACAAACCTTAACACTCAAAGCAGTACTGCGGAGGATCGCTGCTTGACCGGAACGAGAACTCAACTACCCATAAGCCCTAGCCCAAGCGCGCGAATACTGTCGTAAAGATACAGATCTGCCAGTCGTGTGCATTTGTTTTCAAGGCGAATCATAGAAGCCAGAACTTCACTCAAAAGCAGTGGTTCCCACCCTTTTCCAATTCAGGGCCCATTTTTAAGTCTCAAAAACTTTTGCGCCCCACATCTGACCCTGGAAGTACTGATTCTGTAACAACTGGTTAAAATTTGGGATAGTGATTAAATTTTTAGATTATGCATTTGTTTTATTACATTTCATGTTTCATTGCATTTTTTTGATTACACTTCATACCTTTGAAATTAGGGGTAATGTTACATGTTTGGCTTTAACATGCCTTCTAAAAGGACTTTTCTTCTATAAAAATGTTTGAACATGTTTAATATCCTTTAAGTTTTAACATTTTAAACATTATTCTGTATATTTGTATCTTTATACAATTACCCGTCATTAAATTTCAGACTATTTTGGAAATGATTTGGCAGGCCCACTTGCAATACCTCCGCGGCCCACCAGGTGGCCATGGTCCACGGGTTGGGAAACACTGCTCTAAAGTATTCTTCTGTCTTCAGACAGCTGTTTGCAGGATGGATAGCGATGAGGTAATATATTTATTTTTGATTAAATGACGATGTTGAAAATCGCTAAGTTCAACTTGGCTTTATCACCGTGGAGTGGCCCCCGCCCTCGTCCTGTTGAAGCGATAAAGTGAATAAAAGTAAAGACAACGACGAGCTGGCGACGGTTTTACATCCTTTATATTAATGATTAGTTATTACATTCTGAGTCTTTGTTGCTTTTTGGGTTGTTGGTATGAATGGGTGTATTACAATCCTGGAACCAATCAGCAAACCTCATACAGATTCAGGTTGTTTTCATCTCTAAACATCTTTATATATCCGTGAAACGGGCGTAACAAACCAGATAAACCAACAAAAGAAGAAGTGAACTGAGTCTGTCTGCAGTTATTTTGAGAGAACAGAGCCAACCTCCAATTACTTTTACCTTCCTTCACGTCCTGTCAAAGGAAACTCCAGAGTTCAAGAAGTCGTGTCCAAACTTACTGACTGATGTACCAGAGTGAGAGGTCAGTGAAGAACCAGAGAGCAAAAGTTTCTGTGGAGGAAAATGACGGGACATCAGAATAAATGGAGCTATCGAGCATGTAACTCAGGAAAATGTGTCATCAAAGCTCACCTGGCTCTTACAGGAGGCCGCTCGCTCGCTCGCCCTCGGTGACACTTTCTCATCGTACAGTGAGCGTCTGACACATCTGAAATCATAGCTCTACTCAGAATACTTCAAATATTTCACACAGAGGACTATCAGACTGTGAAACCATCCTTTTCTTCCAGGCTAAAATGAGAAAAAAAAGCCTCAGAAAGTCTCATTAATATTCCTCCAGATAAACATTGTATTCAGGAGATGATCCAAGAGATACTGATTTGCAATTCCGACGTGTTTTTCAGCGTTTTTCTCCAAAGATGTAAGGGTTTCATGCATGGCTGCGCTCTGTTATTTGACTTCAGCCGAGTGCCGAGCAGCCTGCCTTGTAGCTTGTCTTTTTTCATCAGCTCACGAAACAGGAACAATACATTTTTCCTCATTTATCACTGCCTCCTCTCTCCTTCCTCTCGGGCTCACTTTCTTCATAACTCTCTCCATCTTTTGTTGGAACTATGGGGCTGACAGGAAGCTATTGTGTGTCTGATTGCAGGGCATCTGTAAGAAAGAAAAGCCATTTCAGTGTCACTTTGGTTTCTCCCTTCTTCTTTTTACTTTTTTTCATTTTCTTTGGAGCAGGTGAAGAAAGTGAATCTTGTGCAGATTGAAGTATTTGATTGGTTCCTCTTAAAACGAGTGAGTAATGATTATCCAACCCATTGGCTCGGTAATCAGCGGTGAAATAACAGCTGCTAAACTGCATATTAATTGATAAGCGATGAATCACTCGAGTGATATTACACATGAAAGTCTTCAGATCGTTGGCTTCACACACGTAACGTTTCTCGATTCCTCTTGAACCTTTAAAAGTCAGAATATTTTGGACGGTGCGGCTGATTGTTCCCATTCTTTAGTCAAAGTCCTCCAACTTCACGGGAGTGCAATTCTTAATCACTTGAGTTTCCACTGGAGTTATTAATCAGCTCAAAGACAAAGACGAGGTGGCGCCTCCATGTGAGGCTGTAATTGGGCGCAGCGGTCTTTTTAGCGAAGTGATGATGTCAGCGTACAGAGCTAACACGCCAACAATGATAATTCTAACATTTCAATCCGTGCAAGAGGTTTTTGAGACACAGGAATGAACCCTAAAACAGGAAAAAAGTGGATCAACTATTTCTTATTTCAGCGATTCCCAACCTGTGGTCCGTGGCCCCCTGGTGGGCCGCGAAGGTATAGCAAGTGGGCCGCGAAATCATTTCCAAACAAGTATTTTATTGGAGTGTAATTATATAAAGATACAAGGTACAAATAGAAAAATTAAGATACAAATACAAATAATAACATTCACAATGTTTAACTCAGTTAAGTTTTAAAGGAAATTAAAACAGTTCTGATTTTAATGTATGAGAAAGTCCCCTAAGAAGGCATGTTATTCCTTTATCGATAGCATGACCTGAAAAATAACAACAACCTGAAATGNTTGATTAAATCATCGACTGCTCTGACAAACAGTTTCATAAAGTTGTGCAAACTGAATGAAGACGTAAAATATTTGGTGTCTAATTATGATTTTTAACATTTTCTGAGTAAATGACGCACACACAGCTCAGCTGTTCACTCAGATTTATTTACCTGTTTGTAAAAATATCCAGCAGCTGTTTTAATGTGTTATTTATGTCACGGATACACGGTACGATCTCCCTCACAGCACCAGGAGAATCAGCTGATCATTTATCTCCGGTCAGGACGAGCGTCTGCAGACGAGTCTCTGAGACACCGAGAGAACGAGCTGTGAGGTTGACGCTGAAAATGAGGACCTAAAGGAAGACTGAGGGAAGGATGAGGCCCAATGAGATTGAAAGTCAAAACAGCAAAAAAGTTGTTAGTGTTTGATCTAATAATCCAAGGGAATTTGTTGAGACAGTGTTAAAAGGAATGATCCACTAAATTAGCAGGGTGTGTCCTCTGGGGACAATGACTATCCAACTAAAATTTTATAGCAACGAGTCACTTAAATGGAAGATTATCGTGTTGTGGAGTGATTGTTTGAGGACTAGCAGAGTATTAAGGGTGCGTTTCATTATCTGGGGACCATGAATCTTAAAAACCAAATTGGATTTGATGTAAGATAGATGCAAAGACGGTCTTTTTTGCAGTTAGATCTTTGGTATCAGTAAAGTTTGGTTGTGTTTGTTAAGGAGCAAAGTTGTTGAAACATTTTGATTTGGACAGAACTTTTCAGTATTACTTCTCTCTTTTCTTCCATGTTATCTTTTCATGCTTTCATACAGAGATGGAGCAGGAAACAGGATGTTTTCATGGGTCGTCCTACTCCATGTTTTCCTTAATTAACTGTAAATTGGAGCTTTGAAGGTCGTGTTATCCCACAGTGTGAAGAGACTCTGAGTGAAAAGGATGTGGAGCAGGTTTCTTGTTTTGCTTCACCCCCCTCAGGGTCCAGGTTGTTGTCCTCTCCCCTGCATCGAACCAGGAGCCATAAATCAGCTGATACTGGTCTGAGGTTTAATGTGTTCAGGTAATTTATGACCCACTTAGACAGGGTTCTTTATAGCCTCATACAGTATTTATAAAGCCAGTATAAACGCAGCGCCATGACAGGCTGTGTGGGAACTGATGGAGCCCTAATGAGCAGGCAAACCTTTTAAGATTTCACCTTTGGCTGCATTGTTTGAATCTCATACTCTGCTCTTAAATATGTTTTTCTTTAAGTAATTAGTTCCCACATGGAGCTTTTTCAAATCCACAGCACAGTCAGAGAAATCTGAGAGGAGAACTGCGAATACAGGCAGAGCTCAGTGTGTCGCTGCAAACTATTCAAACAACAGCCGAGCCTCATTTACAGTTTAATATTTTCCATATTTCTCAAGCTCCTCTGTCATCAGCGGCTCAACATGAGTCTGTTCATACTCACTAACATGCTGCTGTGTTTCTCCTTAACCAGAGAAATATTCTCTTTCAGCTGTCAGTCCCAGACGCTGCTTCACCGCCTCGTTTTCTTCTTGTTAAGATTCGGACTGACAGTGTTAAACAAGATTAGAATTAGTTTTCCTTTAACAGCCAATGTTGTAAACACTGAAGAAAGAGAAACTTTGGAAAGTGAGTCCATCTGGTTGTCAGCTTTTAAAGAGGGGGTATTGTGCTTTTGTAAGTCTTAATTCTGTCCCTTTTGTGCTTCCATAAGAGTTTCAGTTGCTATTTTTATCTCCCTGTTTTTTTCAGAAACTCCTTTTTCAGCCTCTGTCTGAAACACTGTGATTATGTTGCTGTCTCTTTAAGGCTCTGTGCTCCAAAAGAAAACCCTCCACTCTGATTGGCCAGTCCTCTGGAGGCCTTTTGGAGGCAGAGCTATGGGCAGTCCTTGGTGTTTAAGACCCATCCCCTCCAACCTTATGCTTATGCCTCATTGGATTGTTAGGAACCAAGAACTGTTTCTGTAAGGACTTAATAAGAAATGGTTTAACTTAGGTAAATGGTAAAAACAACTCAAAGCATTGTTAGGTAGCCAAATTTAGTCAATAAAACAACAAAAAACACATTGACGTCACCTAATGTACAACTTTGACTTATTTTATTTATTTCAAAATGAAGATATCTAAATTGAGTGACATTTTAATATCATAGATATGAAATATTAATGTCATAACTGTGACTTTATCCCATAATTTTGATTTCTACTGTCAAAATATGACTTTTTAGTGTCATGATTTTGACTTTTGTTTCATGATTTCGACTTATCTCATAATTGTGACTTTTTATTACCTATAATTTTGACTTCTACTGTCAAAATGTGACTTTGTCATGTCATGATTGTCTTTGACTTTGACTATTCATCTTAAAAATTTGACTCCTTGTATCAAAATTTTGACTTTTTATCTCATAAGTTTGACTTCTCCTGTCAAAATGACTTTTTGGCATCATAATTTTGACTTTTCATGTCATTATTCTGACTTTTTTTCCCATAATTGCGACTTTATATCAAATAACATCGACTTCTCCTGGCAATAATTACTTTTTCATGTCATATTTTTTACTTTTATTTCATAATTCTTCTAGTTTTGCCTTCTTATGTCAAAAATATGACATTCTAGTTTCATAATTTCAACTTCTGATGTCAAAAAATGACATTTTAATGTCAAAAATATGAAATATTAATGTCATATATGTGGCTTTATCCCATAATCTTGATTTCTGCTTTCAAAATATGACTTTTAAGTGTCATGATTTTGACTTTTGTTTCATAATTTCGACTTCTTATCTCATACTACGAGCTTTATATCTCATAATTTTGACTTCTACTGTCAAAATGTGACTTTTTCATGTCATGATTGTCTTTGACTTTGACTATTCATCTTAGAAATTTGACTCTTTGTATCAAAATATTGACTTTTTATCTCATAAGTTGGACCTCTACTGTCAAAAATGACTTTTTGGCGTCATAATTTTGACTTTTCATGTCATCATTCTGACTTTTTATCCCAACTTTATATCAAATAACATTGACTTCTTCTTGCAATAATGACTTTTTCATGTCATATTTTTGACTTTTATTTCAAAATTCTTCTAGTTTTGACTTCTTATGTCAAAAATTTGATATTCTAGTGTCATAATTTCAACTTCTAATGTCAAAAAATGACATTTTAATTTCAAAAATATGAAATATTAATGTCATATATGTGGCTTTATCCCATAATTTTGATTTCTACTGTCAAAATATGTTTTTTTTTGTGTCATAATTGTGACTTTTTATTATATATATTTGACTTCTACAGTCAAAAAAAAAACATTTTGATGTCATGATTGCGACTTTTGACCAATTTCATATTTATTAAGTCGTCAACTGAATAAAATTTTGTCACAGAAAACCTGTGGGGCTACTTTATGTACTTTTACTTAGTTGTGTACTGTTGTCCAAAGGCAGGTGTCGTACAAAAACATACAGTTAATACTCCTTAACAATTGGATAAAACATAGAAATATTACAATACAATATAACAATAGGTCAATCCTGAGTCGCATTAGGATTAAAAGTGTATATGTAATACAGAGAAGACAAAGAGATTACGCATGTGAGCAGATCAGACATGTTTTAATATTGAATTGGATCAATGTGCAGATGAGATAAGGTGATTGGTTTCCATAAAATATTATCAATACTCATCCCTATCATCATGTAAACATCTCCTTAAGAAGATACTGTTATTTCATTATCTCCTGAAGATCTTGTGCTAATTTGATTCACAGACAGATTGAAGGATCTTTATTTTTCTGTCAGTCTTTGTTGAAGATGCTGTGAATCTGCTCAGGTTTTTTCGTTGGTTGATTAAACTCAGCTCTTCTATCCAAGGAGGCGAGCATCATTTCTTTAATAAGAAAACATTTCAAGGACATTTCTGCATCAGCAGCTTTTTGAATAAAGAGGATAAAACAAAGCTGCTCTTTATGTTCATTTTGATAACAGGTTTTGTGTTTTCTCAGGCGAAAACGTAAATAAAAACGTCCTCCTCTATTTCAGTGACTGTCGTCTTCTGCTGCTTCATCACAAACCTCTTTCTCTCTCTCTCTTTCTCAAACATCCCAGAGCTAATAGAGCTGCCAGCAGACAGAGTCACTTCTTAAAAGTAAATGAGTTTACATGCAGCGTGTCTGTAAGTGACGCCCTGATGAAAAGCGACCTGGGTGTGAGTGTATTGTGCGGCGTGAAGCTCTGCTGCTCAGACGGATGCTGGGCTGTGAAATGTTGGATGAGCTGGATGAGTCGGATGTCTGGGTGAAGAATAGGATCAGTGCAAAGCTTTTATTATTCATGAGAAGGAGGCTGTGGTCACTGCAGAGAAATTTATTAGAGGGCGACCGCTTCCACCTTTAAACAGAGCAGCACAGACACGTTCAGGGTGTGAATCACGTCCAGGCCGCGGCGTGTGTGTGTGTGTGTGTGTGTGTGTGTGTGTGTGTGTGTGTGCACAGACATCTGCATTTATACAGGACGCTGGTGGAAGGAGGTTTTCTCCGAGCAAATATCTGTGTCTGCTGAAACTCATCGAGCATGACTACAGCTGTGCTCCACCTGTAAAATGTTTGAAATGAAAAAGTGAAAGATTTCAGCCAAAGATCTGAATCAAAATCTGTCCTGCTGCAATTTTCTGACATCAGACTGTGAAATATGTTCACTGTAATTATAGTTTCGACTTCTTATGTCGAAAAAATGACATTTAAGTGTCATAATTTCAACTTCTGATGTCATAAAAATGAAATATTAATGTCATATATGTGGCTTTATCCCATAATTTTGATTTCTACTGTCAAAATATGATATTTTAGTGTCATGATTTTGACTTTTGTTTCATAATTTTGACTTCTTATCTCATAATACGAGCTTTATATCTCATAATTTTGACTTCTTCTGTCAAAAATGTGACTTTTTCATGTCATTATTGTCTTTGACTTTGACTTTTTATCTTATAAATTTGACTCCTTGTATCAAAATTTTGACTTTTTATCTCATTAGTTGGACTTCTACTGTCAAAAATGACAATTAGTTGTCATAATTTTGACTTTTCATGTCATTATTCTGACTTTTTATCCCATAATTGTGACTTTATATCAAATAATTTTGACTTCTCCTGGCAATAATGATTTTTCCATGTCATAATTTTGACTTTTGACCTATTTTCTCATAATTGTGACTTTTTTAGTCATTATTTGACTTTGTATGTCAAAAATGACTTTTTAATGTCATAATTTTGTCGTTTTATCTCATAATTTTGATTTCGACTGTCCAAATGTGTTTTTTTGTGTCACAATTGTGACTTTTTTTCATGTATATTTGACTTCTTGTGTTAAAAAAGACTTCTTCATGTCATGATTGTGACTTTTCAGCTTATGAATTTGACTTCTTGTCTCAAAATTTTGACATTTTATCTCACAAGTTTGACTTCTTCTGTCAAAAATAACATTTTGGTGTCGTAATTGTGACTTTTCATGTCATTATTCTGACCTTGTATCTCATAATTGTGACTTTTTATCTCATATATTTGACTTCTTAGGTCAAAAATGACTTTTTAATGTCATGAATTTTACTTTTTATCTCAATGACCAAGTTTTGGTTTATTTTTAGTGTACATGCATTTTCTTTAATTAGTATGTTTCCCTCACTTAGATGGTTGCTACAAACTATTCTTCTTTATTCTTCTGTGGTCGTAAGTTGGTTTCTGTCGACACTTCCTGTCTTGATTGATCTGCTTTTTCTAAGTTGATGCGTCAATGCTCCAACATTTGGCACAAACCGGAGTTTTACTGGTTTACTGGGTCTGGTAGAAGACTTGTACCAGTATGTTGAGTTATTCCAGAAGTTCCCATTTGCTGTTCAAGGGAAACAACGCCGCTGGTTTAATACCAATGACCTCTGTGAACCTGCGTCCACATCATTGCAGACGCCGCCTGATCCGTCTGTGAATCTTTCGTTCCTGTTTGCAGTTTTTGGAAACAGAAAAGTCTCAGAAAATCTCCGACACTGAAAGTAGCTCAGAGACAAATGTGTTTTATTTTATCTCCAACTGGAGTTTGGGTTATTTCTTTGCGAGGGCCAGTTCTGAATCTGTCTCATTTACCCTGGAGATGTGAGAAGTGTGTGTGTGTGTGTGTGTGTGTGTGTGTGTTCTGAGAGCAGCAGCAGGGCTCTGAGAGTTTCTGAAGTACCTTCATATCTTCTCTGAACCGCTGCAGCTCCACTGCTCATTAAGTTGATAAGCAGCCAAAAACCCGACGACGGCGAGTGGCGTCCTGTTGTTTCTAAAACGGCGCTCTGGTTCTGGTTCTGCTCTATTGAGACTCTGTCAGACACAAAATGTATCTGTACTTTCTTATTTATTTTTCTAAGACTTTTTTCCGCCAGTGATGATGAAAGAAACAGAGATAGTTCAATAATGAGACCATGGATCCAGAATCAGACCAGAACGTAAATGTTTTATTTATTTTCACCAAAAGCTTTTTCATCATTGATATTATTGCTGTGTTATTGGCAGGGGTGGAAGTGATTGATTACAAATACTCTGTTAACTGTAAATAAGTAGTTTTTTGGGGAACTTGTACTTTAATGAGTAGATTTTCAAGTCTGTACTTTTACTTTAGCCTTTAGCTCCTGTTTTTTAGCCTTTAGCTCCTGTTTCAGCCTTTAGCTCCTGTTTTAGCCTTTAGCTCCTGTTCTTTAGCCTTTAGCTCCTGTTTTAGCCTTTAGCTCCTGTTTTAGCCTTTAGCTCCTGTTTTAGCCTACAGCCCATGTTTTAGCCTTTAGCTACTGTTTTAGCCTTTAGCTCCTGTTTTAGCCTACAGCCCATGTTTTAGCCTTTAGCTCCTGTTTTAACCTTTAGCTCATGTTTTAGCCTTTAAGCCCATGTTTTAGCGTTAAGCTCATGTTTTGGACTTTAGCTAATTTTTTAGCCTTTAGCTCCTGTTGTAACCTTTAGCTCCTGTTGTAGCCTTTAGCCAATTTATTTTAACCTTTAGCTCCTGTTTTAGCCTTTAACTCCTGTTTTAGCCTTTAGCTCCTGTTTTTTAGCCTTTAGCTCCTGTTTCAGCCTTTAGCTCCTGTTTTAGCCTTTAGCTCCTGTTTCAGCCTTTAGCTCCTGTTTTAGCCTTTAGCTCCTGTTTTACCCTCTAGCTCCTGTTTTAGCCTACAGCCCATGTTTTAGCCTTTAGCTCCTGTTTTAGCCTTTAGCTCCTGTTTTAGCCTACAGCCCATGTTTTAGCCTTTAGCTCCTGTTTTAACCTTTAGCTCATGTTTTAGCGTTAAGCTCATGTTTTGGCCTTTAGCTAATTTTTTAGCCTTTAGCTCCTGTTTTAGTCTTTAGCTCCTGTTTTAGCCTTTAGCTCCTGTTTTAGCCTTCAGCTCCTGTTTTAGCCTTAAACTCCTGTTTTAGCCTTAAACTCCTGTTTTAGCCTACAGCCCATGTTTTAGCCTTTAGCTCCTGTTTTAACCTTTAGCTCATGTTTTAGCGTTAAGCTCATGTTTTGGCCTTTAGCTCCTGTTTTAGCCTTTAGCTGGTGTTTTAGCCTTTAGCTGCTGTTTTAGCCTTTAGCTCATGTTTAGCCTTTAGCTGGTGTTTTAGTCTTTAGCTCCTGTTAATTTCTGCTGGCTCACTCTTCCTCACAGACATAAATGATAGTTTTGTCTTACTGACCTGAAATAGAAGTTTGGAAAGTAGAATTTTTTATCATGCTGGACAAAACGAAGCCAATAAATTCAATTTCAAAACATCAAATTTAATTTCAGATCATGTTTTTTTAAATTGGGCAGAATTATTCAGATTCAGTCTGTCGTGGCACTAATCTCAGCTCATAGACCGAGGAGTGAAAATGAGTTGCACGCTGTTAAAAATGATCATTCTTTGAGGTTTTTTTATGTTTCCACTGTAAGGTTTTATTCTCCTCTTTGTCAGGGCGCTAATGAGATTCTTTGTGAACACGGTGAGATCGTAATGAGTGTGAGTTTCATCCCACCGCCAGCGTCTGCTCGCAGCCTTTGATCAGCGCCGGTTAAACTTTTCAAAGTGTGTATCCTGTTTCACACACACATGAACATCAGTCCTGGATGGAAACTTCACTCTGCTTTCATTAAACTCAGCTCCTGCACAGATTTCACTAACGAGAGCAGATTATAAGATTTGGAAACAGAAGTGTAAATATTAAATGAGCAACAAAGAACACATTGGTTTTCTGCCGTTCTGGAATAGTTTGACCCGCAGATTTAAATCTCTCTCTGTATGCATGTGTGAACTTACAGCTCGGCCCTTTTACGCTTTAATCAAATATTGATGCTGTAATAGCTTCCATGACAAAGCTTCTGTCTCTCTGAAAGGCTAATGGCACATTTGTCTGTTCCCGCGCCTCCGTCGTGTGAAAACAAGACAAGCTGTTGGACATATTGTGGGACAGGAGGAGCGGCGCCGAGAAGTGTCGGGTTCACGATGTGACACGTGGCCACGATGGGGACGATAATAAAAGACGGACTTCAGCTCTGAGCTCTGTAAACGGGCAGCTCTGTCCTGGACCTCAGAGCTGGATCTGAGTCTGTCATCACACGCCAGCGTCCTCAGATCCAGACTCTTTGGGGTTTGTTTGGACTCATTTCTGCTCTGATGTTTCATGTCTGTGTATAAATCGACTTCACAGCAGTAAAAGAGTCGTCACCAGATCAAATACGCTTCGACTTTGATTCATCTGCATTTGAACTTTTCAACCGTCGCTCACTCGTTCAAAGAGCCAACTCTTCATCTTTGTGAATGACACCGAACATAAAAACCATCAGAAACTTTAAACAGAACTCTCCAAAACTCCCCTCATTCATTTAGAAACTTTTTGACTTTTCTATCTTTTCTATCCTCTTTTGTCTGAGAGACACCTATAAAGGGTTGAATATGTTTTAAATGCTTTGAATCACAGCGAATAAGAAGTTCAGTCCTTTGGAAATGAACTTTCAATTTTTTTCTCCATTTTCTCTTTTAGTATTATTCCAATTTCAAATACAGATTTTTAGTGAGTTAAACCTTTTTTTTAACCTGAAAACCTGGAAGATGTTGAATATTAGATTCACATCTTCAGAACACTTTGAAAAACACTAATTTCTGTAAAAACATACGAGCATTTGTCTTATTTATCATAAAATTTGTCCAATGAGCAAAATTCATATGACAAGTCCAGAATATGTTTTATTTTACTTGATAAATAATCAAAAAGAAGCCTGAATTGCTTGTGAATAATAATGATGATGATAATAATACATTTCATCTATTGAGCCCTTTTCAAAACTCAGAGAAACTTTTGTTTAAGTTAGAAACAGTACAATATAAGAAAAATAATGAAGAGCCACAAAGTGAACAACTCACCAAATCTGCAAATTTCTGAGTAGGTTTTGTTAAGTTAAATTAATGAGATATAATATCACAATTTTGAGATAAAAAAGTTAGAGTTTTCAGATAAAAAGTCCACTGACCAAATATCAAATTAAATTTAATCAGTGCTTTGCTACATAACTTCTTTTAGTATTTGTTTAGAAACTTGTATTTCCGTGTGTTGCTTTTTCTCACTCGTTATCTCATTTGGCTCCATCTGCAACTGTTTCTCTTTCCTACACATGTTCCAACCAGATATTTTTGACGAAGATGTTGCAGGATGAAATCTGCAGCAACAAGCGACACATACGTCTGTAAAGCAGCCGAATGACAGGGTCGATTTGGTCGAATCTGCTCCTCTAGAAAATGTTTTGCTCTTTTTTAGACTCGTTTTCACTTAAACAGGATCTGCTTTTTGGTTTCTCCAGCGTCTGTTTGTCTCAGATTAACACAGAGTCAGAAACTAAATAAAAGAATCAGAGATGTTACACCGTTGGTGACGAGCGAGCGTTGAATCGCTGCTGCAGTCAAAGCGTGTTTGACTCTGAGCCGTTAAAGAGGACAAAACAGGAACCTTGAGTTGTGATTTATACGGCTCAGAAAAGCTGATTTAACAAGACAAGCGAACATTTTCAGCAACAGCTGAACGAGTGTGATTGAGGGGGGGACTGTGCCTTTAAAGAAGTGTGGTGATGAGATATTTTCAGCGTCTGTAGAAGCAGAAACGGTCGTTTATAGAGCAGCAAACGAGTCTGTGTGTATGTTGCTGGGATGTGAAGTAACCTCCATATTCCCCTTTCTATTTATATTTAATAAAAGCCCATTATCGGCCGCTGTGTTGGCAGGCTGCTGCAGAAACGCTCCCACTCCCCATGAGGCTACGAGTGTGTGTGTGTGTGTGTGTGAGTGTGTGTGTAGAAAAAGGTGCTCGGTGTTCTCTGCTGACTGTGCTGCTGCAGATAACAGAGAAATTAGTGAAGGCCAACAGCTGTAGAGGCCTGTTGATGAAACTGCTGAGGGGTGATGCGACGGCGACCTCACGAACAGGGGGGTGTGGCGTCTGATCCTGGGTGAAATCAGAAAACAGATTTGATTCTCTCATTCACGTCGTCTCAGGAGAAATTTAAGCTCCGTGATCGACAGGTTTCTTTTCGTCATTTCTTTTGATGTATGAATACACTCGTGTTATTGAGCCGCAGTCAGGAGGTTTTTTTTTTTTTTTTATGCTCACAAAACATCAGTTGTCATCGCAGAGCTAATCCACCGCTGCTGTTTATTGGAGGAATCTATTTCCCCTCTTCATCCTCACACAGCTGCAGAGCGAGTCGTCCAGGGAATAATGTGCACGATTGGCTCCAAGCCTCCCAACAACGCCATTATGCTCCGGCTCTTTGGCACCGACGGCTGCTAATTATTGCTCTCCTGATGTAGCTTTGCATCCGCTTGATGGAGAGGGTTAGAGGGGGTGAGGAGAGGGTGAGGGAGGGAGGGGAAGGTGGAGTGTCTGTCACTGAATCAACCTGAAAGCTTTGCTACATCACTTCTCCTTAAAACCTACATTTCAGCTGCAAAGAGTTTGTCTAATGGCGTTTTTTTTTTTTTTAACCACATCCATGAGAAGCTGATGTTGCACTATGATGATAGCAGATGAATTTAACCTCTGTTCTTTGGACAGTTTTTGCAGCATCAGTGTCTCTGGTGTTGAGTCATGCGACCACTTTAGGTGAAATCTTTTGTGTTTTTCTGGGAAAAAAACTACAATTTCCATGAGCTGTTGTGCAGATGTTATTAACCCTGTGGTGCATAGTGGTCACTACAGTGGACGCCTATTTAAAAGTTATTTATTCCTAAATTCAATGATATATGTGGTGGAAATTCATATTAGCCTGTATCAGGATATTTTTATTCTTTTTAGGGCCTGAAAAAATGTTTTCAGTTCTTTTTCCAAACATATATATTTAAAAAAAAGTTATAGACAAACATTTGAGGGTAAAACAGCGTAATAACTATAAATAATTCAGTGTTAAAATGGATGAAAGAGAGTTAAAATGTTTTGCAAAGCATTAAAAAAAGATTATTCATGAAATTACCAAAAAAAGAAAGGAAGTCAAACAAAAAAATAGTTATGTTTACATTAATTTCACTCTTTTTTTAAGTTGAATGTTCTGTTACAAATATTTGAAGAAAAAAAAATTGAAAACTTTTTTTCATGCCTTAAGACATAAAAACACTCAAAGGAAAAATCCAGACACTGGCTTTCATAATTCATGCATCAGAGGGTTAAACTTAAAATCTCAGAAAAAAAAACATTAAATCGAACAAAAACTGACTTTCTGTGATGCATCTGAATAAAAGTCTGAGCAGAAAATGTTTGAGTGTGTGGGAACGGCTGCGAGCTCTGTGATTGGCTCATCGTGTTAGTGGGCGGGACTTAGCTACAGGTCAATACAGAAAATGTGCCCTTGATAAGTAAATCTGAAATTAGCCAACAGAGTCTCTTAATAGTCAAACAACCTTTGGAAAAAACCTGAAAGGATCTGAAAATACAAACACACAAAAAAAAAAAACTTTAGATGAAAAAATGGACTCAGTGTGCAAAAACCTTTATGCAAAATACTGTTCCAGCCTGGATTTTTGTTTCTTTGTTGAAGCTTTATGCTTTTTTGCATTCATTTCCTATCGTTGTCTTTTTTCCTTATTCTCAGATTTTAATCATTTGATTCTTTGCTGATGTTACTGATCTTTTTCTGGTCCTGTTTTGAGTCTTTTTATTCTCTTTTTTGGGACTTTCACATAACAAACATTAACCTCCCCTGACCCCTTTGAGCATCATGATCATGCATTGGTTTATAAAATGTTGTTTTGATGCCTCTATCATGAGTCCAGGTGTTTGTCACAGCTGTTCTCTCTCTCTCTCTCTCTCTCTTTCCCTCAGAATCATCTTGTCTCTATCTCTCTTTAGATTTTCAGATGAGGTATTAATCGAGGCGTTAAAATCAGGATTTGCAGGAGCTGATGCTAAAACTGAACTCCCTGCGAATGTTTCAGTGATTGTGTTTGGATCATGTTGGTGTGGACAGAGTCTGAGGAGGGTTTGATAAAAACACTGCAGCTTCATATCAGAAGCTTTGGTGTGATAAATAAAAGAGGAGGATAGTTTCTCTGGTGTTGTCAGCAGAAAGCATTTATCTGTGAGCGCCTCTCTCTCCCCCCAGACGGCTGCGTCTTCCCTCCAACAGCTTGTATTTCTGCTCAGCACGAAGCGCCGGAGTCTCACAGGTCCTCATTGACACTTTGATCAACCGAGCATGCTCTGTTTTGATTTCCTTTTGATTTGACAGCCTGCGAGCGCCCCTGCCCCCCCTCCTGAAGCACACCTTACTCGCTGACACCAGCCGTGTGTTGGTATTTCCACCCGTCATTCTCCTCAGACGACTCACACAGCTGACGACCTCATTTCAGCTTCAAATACTGCTTTCTGATTTATGATCATCCTNCTCCAGTTCCTGTAAATTCTTGCTCTGTCTTGCATGAACTGCAGGTTTGAGATCTCCCCAGAGTGGCTCAATGATATTGAGGTCAGGAGACTGAGATGGCCACTCCAGAACCTTCACTTTATTCTGCTGTAGCCAATGGCAGGTCCACTTGTCCTTGTGTTTTGGATCATTGTCATGTGTGAACGTCCAAGTACGTCTCATGTGCAGCTTCTGGGCTGATGAGTGTAAATTTTCCTCCAGTATTTTCTGATAACATGCTGCATTCATCCTTCATTCATCAGTTTGGACCAAGTTTCCTGAGCCTTTGTAGCTCACACATCCCCAAAACATCAGTGATCCACCTCCGTGTTTCACAGTAGGAATGGTGGACCTTTCATCATAGGCCTTGTTGACTCCTCTCCAAATGGAACAATGTTTATGGTTGTGGACAAAAAGTTCACTTTTGCTCTCATCACTCCAAATGACTTTGTTCCAGAAGTTTTGAGGCTTGTCTCTGTGCTGTTTGGCGTATTGTAAGCAGGAAACTTTGTGGCATTTGTGTAGAAATGTCTTTCTTCAGCCCATTTTTCCTCAAGTGCCTCCTTATTGTGCATCTTGAAACAGCCAGACCACATTCTTTCAGAGAGTCCTGTATTTCAGCTGAAGTTATTTGTGGGTTTTTCTTTGCATCCAGAACAATTTTCCTGTCAGTTGTAGCTGAAATGTTTGTTGGTCTACCTGACCGTGGTTTGGTTTCAACAGAATCCCTCATTTTCCACTTCTTCATTAGAGTTTGAACTCTGCTTATTGGCATCCTCAGTTCCTTGGATATCTTTTTATATCCCTTTCCTCTTTTATACAGTTGGATTCACTTTTCCTGCAGAAACTTTGACAATTCTTTTTCTTTCCTCATGACTCAGAATCCAGAAATGTCAGTGCAGCACTGGAGGAAAGATGCAAGTGTCTGTCATGAGGATGGTTACCTTTAGGAGACATTCAAACACATTTGTGTCGACTTGCTCATGTTATCAGGACAAAATCACCAGAGGATGGAAGTTTCTGTGGGAAAAAAAATAGAAAAACTGTGCTGAGAACTTCATTCTTTGGTGTACCCATTTCTTGGATGTGTGAGCATTGTCCAGTGGAGGTTATGAGAAAATTTGGTTTTTCCTCAGTAACAAATAATGGTCTAACTTAACTTAAACCAGGTCCCTAAACTCTCCTGTGAAACCGTCTGGACCTGTGGCGTCAGTCCTAACAGGAGACTGATGTCAGAATCTTCTCTGCGAGGTGTTAGATGATCACATTCTGAGCGTCTTATAAAAGTCTGTCCTGAACGAACACTTTCCTCATAAAGTGGCAGTGGCCTAGAAAGATGAGGTCTAATATAGTCAGGATTAAGGGGAAGTTTGGAGAAGGCGGCGCTGCTCCATCTGCCTCATTTATATTTCATGAGCTCAGTGTGGGACCATAAACTACCTTTATCCTTATTGGAGAGTCTGTCCATGAATTCACTCCATTTCCCATTACTGCCTCTCTCTCTTCCTCCTCCTCTTATCAGTCTTTTATTCTTCACTCGGCCTCCTGATGTCACACTTCCCCCCCGCCCTCACCTCTCGCCCCCTCGGAGCCCAGCCTGCCCGGCCCGATAGGAGGCGACGAATACATTTGCTCTCAAATTCGTTTCAAGTGAATTAGTTAGGCAGGTTTTCACCTCGGTCAAACAGAAATCCTCCCAGCAGCTCGTGTCCCTCGCCGGGTGGAGAGGAAGGTCAAGTCTGCCACCCGAGGCAAAGAGCGGCTGATAGGAGGATGAGGTCGGAGGGAGGGAGGGGGGGAGAGAAGTGGCTCCTGGCAGTGAAGTTCTCTCCTTCACCACCTCCTCTGTGTTCTCCTCTGGGCTGAACCTGCTCACTCATTATGTTCATTTGTTTCAGGAAGTGTTCAGCATTAATGATCAGAGAGAGTTCAGACTGAGAGGATCCTGCAGCGTCTGCAGGTTCAGGAGTTTAAAGGTTCAGTCCACCTGTTTTTACATCAGAGCT
>RPOG01003583.1:0-30853 GCA_008086565.1 Thalassoma bifasciatum | reverse complement strand
GGAGGTATCCCCCTGCTCTCCACCTTTAATATTTCACCTCATCCTCACTCACACAAACCAATCCTCTCCGGGTTTGAGCGGCGGATCAGGAACACGTCTGTAATTACCTTTTAAATCAGGCAGCGATCTCGGGCGGTTTGTTACATCTTCAAAGAAAAATAAGTGACCTGATCAAACGTGTGCCAGTCCTGATGAGTTTCCCGCTCAGATAAAAACTGCTCCGTCCTCTTGGTATTGGAGGAAATTGTGTCATGAAGACTCTGCAGGACAGAGAAATAGGTTTTCACGCTCACATTCCTCCTGGAGCTTCTTAGTGCTGCTTCTTTATTTTGAAGTAAAATAATAAGACCGGTGTCGTATTTCTCTGTGAGGTCGGCTTTTGTTCGCGGTGCTTCTTGGAAGGATGTGTCGAAAGGAAAATGGGCACCAGGACCTGTAAAAGAAGATCCAATTCTGGTGTCCCCCCTCCAGCGTCTGCAGCTTTGTGCTCTTTTATTCTCCCTCCTTCCTCTCTGGCTCATAAAACAGCCTCTCAGAGCCGCAGATGTCCGTAAAGTTTCTGTATTCAAATTTCCCCCGTGGCGCCCAGAATCCCACCTTCCCACGAAAGCGTCCATTCTTCCCCCGCTCAGGTGAGAGAGCATCTATCTCCTGCCCCCCCCCCTCCCTGTTAGAAAGCCAAGGGCAGGGCTAACACAGCGAACAGGCCCGGGCAGTGACAAATTCACAACAAAGCTTTTCTGTGAGCGATGGAGCCACCGTGGAGGTTGAAGGAGTGGGACTGAGTGAGTGAGGGAGAGGAGGGGGGGAGGAAGGGTGAGGGGGGTGTGTGTGGGGGGGTTGATGAAAGGACATGTGGCCCACCGTGACGAATGTTCTCCAACTTGTGATTTATCACGGTCTGCAGACGGGGGGAGCGACCACGCGGCGGCTGCAGCTCAACCTCTGCAGCCGAGGATAAAACGCTGCAGCTCTGAGGAGAAGAAAGAGTTTTTATTTCTGCTCCTGTGTGAAAACGTCTGTCTGCATCTTTTTAAACTCACTGTAGTTTGATGCTTCTGCAGAAGAAATGAGCTCTGTAGTCATGTGACTGATACCTGATGGAATCTAACAAGTTTTTACTTTCTGCAGAAAAATAACGAGGCCAATAACAGATTATTAAGCATGAACTTTACCATGGAAATTTAAGTGTAAATTTCCAGTGCAATTCATTTACTTTATGGCAATTTGCCTTTTGGCTGCTAATGTTTTCTTTGCACTTTCACACTTTGCACTTTTCTGCTTTAACTTGCAAGTTACTCTCCATTTTTGGCATGAGCTCTGGTCTGAACATGGCAAGCACTTTTGTATATGCACGGTGTTTCTTATTGTGTCTCTTATTAGGTGTTGTGTTGTGTATTATTTCTGTATTTTGGACTTTTAATCGTGTCTTATTGTCATGTCTTGTCAATCTTGTCCTTTGTGTGTTCTGGCTGCAACACTTATTTCCCTCGACGGGACAATAGAGTGATTGTGATTTGATTCTGAAGTTACTTGGCTTTACATGCAGGGACTGCAGCCTTTGTTTTTTTGACCAACAAACATTTCAGCTACAACTGACAGGAAAATTGTTCGGGATGCAAAGAAAAACTCACAAACTTCAGCTGAAATACAGGACTCTTTGAAGTTTTTTCCAAGATGCACAATAAGGTTAACCTTGCAGAGCAGATGAATCTAATTCATTTTCTGAAATCCTGCAGATCCATCTTGCTAAGATCCAATCAAAACCGATTTCACCCGGCAGAGATTTTGTTGCTGAATGTTTGAAAACAATGGCAGCGTGTGAAGCGGGCTCCGTGGACGCGGCTTTATCTGCAGTTTGATCAGAAATAGACTCAATATCTTCTTTAAAAGAAGAACAGAGAACGTAACTTAAAGCGTTTCTGACGGGAAACAATGTTTTGAGCAAAAACGGACGAGTGAAATTTGTCTGTAGCCGATATATGAACTGTCTGTTTGGGGTGTCAGGTTACAATAATGAGGCACTTGAAGAAAAATGGGCTGTATGGTCAAGTCGACAGGAGAAAGCCATTTCAACACGAATGCCACAAAGTTTCTCACTTACATTACGCCAAACAGCACAGAGACAAGCCCCAAAACTTCTGGAACAAAGTCATTTGGAGTGATGAGAGCAAAAGTGAACTTCTTGTCCACAACCGTAAACGCTACATTTACTCTTGCAACAGGTTGCAACAGAAAGCTTGAGCTCTCCAACAAATACGAGTGAGTGAAAGTGGGTTTAGCATACGCACAAAGATTGGTCGGCCAAATACAACGTCTGCATGATGCATGAAACAATTAATAGTAACAGGAAACCTTTTATTTAAACAGCTGAGCCAGTGCAGTGTTACAACAATTCATCCTCCAAAATGCTTGTGTATTTTACTAAGTCTCTTTCTTTAAAACCCAAAAATATAAAGTTCGGCGTCCGTTGCCCTCTGTAATTCAAACCCAGTGATGTGATGCATACAGAAATTAAAGCATCATTATATAACCTGTATTTTTCTCTTCCCCTCTTTCACCTCCGGTAAAAGTGTCAGACTCAGAAATAGCTCCTCAGCTCTGCAATTAAGAATAATGGTGTGTTCTTGTTAAAAGCTGTCAGAGAAAGCTGACTCTCTGCCGTTTTTAGAAATAACAATCGGACCCTGATGGCGTTTCTCCCGTTAAAGATCATTCTCTCCAGCTCTCGGCTTCTCCTGCAAAGTGGAAGGGGCTTCATTGTGCAGGTGTTTTTCCCTCCAGGTCGCCTCTCGCAGCTGAAAGGCGCAGAGAAACGCACAGTTGGAGCTGTCCATTAAGTGGTGCTGAAATCTATTTCAGCACAGTCAGGCTTTTTGATGCAGTCTGAGATCAGGAGCGGGCGCTGTCCTCTTCGCCTGGTGCTGATATCTGTGACAGTGAGCCGGCCTTTCAGAGAGGAGCCTGATGTTGCTCCAGCAGGAAGTGCTCGCTCTTGAAGAAGCGCTGTGACGCAAAATCAGCTCCTTGTCATGTTCTCACAGAGACGTTTGCTCTGCTCTTTTCATTCACAGGCTGCACGCTCAGTCGTTTATCTCCTCCATCAATCCAGAGTCTTTCTCTAATTGGCCTGAAGATTAGATTTCAAAGACAGGTATATTCACAGGCAGCTCGGGTTTATTTATTTATTTTTTTTGGAAGCTTATTATGCCATGCGAAGCACTGACTAAAAACGATCCTGAACAAACACAGTCAAATGCATGAGGCAACTGCTGTTGTCATGACGACCAAGTCTTTTTAAAACAAGATGATGTCCAATGTGACACCTGTTTAGAATATGTCATTAGCATTTATTAGCTCAGGGAGAGAAAAGAGAGAGAGAAATCACTGCTGAAGCTTTTCTCTGCAGACTGTTAGTGCAGTTTTTTTTATATATTTTAACGCATTTTATTACAGGATAACCCCTTGAGGTGCAGCATCTTGTTTATAAGAAGTCCTACAAATACAAAAAACACAAAAACAGTGCAAACAGTAGCAGTATAACAAATACAATCAGACAAAACAAACAAACCAAAAAAACGTGTGCGCACACTTTAACTTCAACATGTCACAAATTGTAAAAATATCTAAAAATACTCAAAACAAAATATGCCACAAGGAAAGATCTGATAGGTCTCCAGTTCAGGATTTCATTTTGTTCCTTTACTAACTCAAATAATATCTCTTATATCAGTAAACACACCAGCTGAGGCTCTTATTACCCCAAAAAGCCCAGTGAATAACAAAAATTCAGCCCAAATCTGTCACTTAGTAAAGAGAAAAAAGATGGTTAAGAGGACGTGGATGTAGATCTTTCAGCTTCTGGCTGCAAGAAGAACGTAGTGAATTTGAATCGACCGAATAACGTCCCCTTCTCTCTGTTGATTTATTACCTGAGAGAAAAATAATGTAATTTATGAGGCTCCACAAAACCCAGCTCTGCTCCTTAAAGGGACAGTGAGGACTTTCTGAGTGATCTTAAAAAAGTCTCATTTCTAGATAAATGTCTGAACATAATCAATAATTTAAGATGAGATTATCAGAGCTAAAAAAAAAAATAAATATAAAAAAAGGTATTTTTAAATTATCTGTTTAAGAGTGAGGAGGGAGATCTGAGTTTTTCTCTGCTGAAAATGATTACTGTGATTTATTTAGTGAAATGGTGGAAACAGAAAAGAGACAGAAGAGAAGAAAGATAAACAGGAGAGAGATAAAGCACAGGCTAAAGGCTAAAACATGAGCTAAAGGCTAAACCTCTGACCGTCAGACTCCCACAAACTTCTGTGATGACATGAAATGTTTATTTCTTTTGAAAAGCGAAAGCAGTTAAGATCTTTTTAACTCTACTTTGTTTTGGTCAAGGTAACTTTTTTTGTTTTTTAATTGACAGAAGCAAATACAGCTTAGCTCCTGTTGTAACCTTGAGCTTGTAATATTGCCTCCAATTAAAAGCCTTATTCTCATTTTTAGCCTTTAGCCGAGGTTGTTTACACCTTAAGCCCAAATTTTGAACCTTAAGTTCCTTTCTTAGTTCAGCTCCTGATTTAGCCTTTAGCTCCTGTTTTAGCCTTTAGCCCATATTTTAGCCATTGACTAATGTTTTAGCCTTTAGCTTATGTTTTAGCCTTTAGCTCATGTTTTAACCTTTAGCTCATGTTTTAGCCTTTAGCTCATTTTTTAACCTTAAGCTCATGTTTTTTAGCCCTAAGCTCATGTTTTAGCCTTTAGCTCATGTTTTTGCCTTTAGCTCATGTTTTAGCCTTTAGCTCATTTTTTAACCTTTTGCTCATTTTTTAACCTTTAGCTCATGTTTTAGCCTTTTGCTCATGTTTTAACCTTTAGCTCATTTTTACACTTAAGCTCCTGTTTTAGCCTTTAGCTCATGTTTTAGCCTTTAGCTCATGTTTTAGCCTTTAGCTCCTCTTTCAGCCTTTAGCTCATGTTTTAGCCTTTAGCTCTTGTTTTAGCGTTTAGCCCATGTTTTAGCATTTAGCCCATATTTTAGCTTTAAGCCCATGTTTTAGCCTTTTGCTCATATTTTAACCTTAAGCCCATGTTTTAGCCTTTAGCTCATGTTTTAGCCTTTAGCCCATGTTTTAGCATTTAGCCCATATTTTAGCTTTAAGCCCATGTTTTAGCTTTTAGCTCATATTTTAACCTTAAGCCCATGTTTTAGCCTTTTCCTTATTTTTTAGCCTTTAGCTCATGTTTAGCCTTTAGCTTATGTTTTAGCCTTCTGTCCACGATTTTTTGCTTTAGCTTATTTTTTATCCTGCATTTCAAATCACCATCTGGAAGCTTAGAAACATCATTTAGAAATTACCCGTTTTTGGACTGATAATCTCATATTTTGTTGTGGAACATGAATCTAGATATCTGACTTTTTCAAGATCTAATGAAAAGTCTTCACAGGGACTTTAAGCTTTTTAAAATGTAGCTAAATAAAAATAAATATCCGTGTGTGACGTGTCAGAGCAGAGTATGATAATCTGCTCTTTAATTCTCCATCACAAATCCAGCCCGTGCTGAAAACACAGACCTGTCTTTGGATTCTGGCTCTGTTGACATTTCACGGCTGAGCGGCGTGAAGACTGATGAGTCACACCTGGCAGAAAGTGCCGTTCGCAGGAGAGAAGAGCGAGAGCCTCCTGCTGCATCCACTCTCCGTCAGGATGATGGCCGCGGCCCGTGTTTGTGTACGCACCTCAATATTCACGGGAAGAGGAGATGGAAAAGCAATTACTCTTCCTCCAACATCCCCACGCTCGCCGTCATGTGTCGGACAAATAAGAGCGAAAAAGTCTCCTGCTCCCGCCGTGCAAAGCCAGCTGGGAAAGCGAGTCTCTGAGTGTGAATCCAAAAACCTTTGCTCCCTTTCTGTGTCAACGCAGGAGTAATCACTTACCCATCCTCCACCTCTCTGAGGGGAGATGCTGCTCTTACTCTGCGGTTTCACATGAGGAAATAACACCTCCAGGAAACCCTAAAAGTATTTAATCAAAGGAAGTCATGAGGGGCTTTGGTGCTGAACAACTTTTGTTTTTGAAACATCCCATTACACTCATTCCCCCGGCGATCCCGCTCACACTGGAGGCCGACTGCGATGGAGGTTTGATATCGCAGTTAATGAAATGCTGATCGATGGCTGCAGCCGCGTTTGATGACAGAATATGTTCTGGGAGAAGGAGCGGGCTATAACTTAGGAAATACGTTTCTTTAGCTTCCATTTTCTTCACAAATGACCGTGTTGGGACTCATTTCAGAGACGAGGACGTGAGCGGGCGTAACAACGAACAGAGAGTGTTTTATGAAGACGCTGATTCAGGGCTGAACAGTTTTAGAAAAAGATCTAAATGCAATTTTTCTGGCAGATACAGCGATTTCAATTGGATTCACGATTTTCTTCAAATCAAACTTTAGTGAAGTTTTAACAGTGTACAGTAACATTTACAAACTTGACAGAAAATTACAGCTTTTACTCTAATGTGAGGACGAAAATGAAAACTGAAGGCAAGAATTGTTTCAAACTTTTAAATAAAAGGTCAATATTTTATTCAAAATACACATTCAAAACCCTCCTCAAAACGCATCTTTTTAAAAGTTTTTTTAATGTCTAACTGCTTTTAAATGTTTCCCATGGTTTTGTTTTGTCTTGTTCTCATTGTTATAAGTTATTATTATTGTTGTTTATTATTGTTTTGATTTGATGTTTTTTTTATGTCTGTAAAGCGTCTTTGAGTATTCAGAAAAGCGCTCTATAAATAAAATGTATTATTATTTTTATTATTATCATTATTATTTTAATATAAAAAGTGAAAGATTTAGAAATTAAGACAATTCTGAGACATAAAGACAAGATTTTCAGATGAAACTTCTTAAGTTTAAGAAATCAGTTTAAGATTATGTGAAAAAAGTCCAAACTTTCTCATTTAAGGTCAAAATTTTAGTCTGAGAACAAAAGTCTACGTTTTGAAATAAAGGCAGTTTTTGAAATAAAAAGTTGAAATTTTGATATAAAAAGTCAAAATTCTAAGATTTAACTCAAAATTATACAAAATACATGCAAAATTATACAATAAAAGGCAAAAAAGAATTGAAAAGAAGATTTTTAGATAAATAGTCCCCGAGTATAACACCTATTCCTGCTTTTTCTAAACCAGACTTTTTAAAATGTATTTTTAGTTATAAAAACTGAAGAACAGAAAGAGCTATCTTTGACGCTTCACTTTTAAAAATAATATGGTGCAAAATATTCTTAATTGTTTCAAGTTAAATGAAATAAAATACAAACAAATAAAAACAAAATTCGACAATCCCAAGGAAAAAAGGATTTTTCCCAACTGTCTTAGACTCATGAATTATGAGAAATAAATACAGAGGCAAAAAAATAAAAAGAAGATTTTTCGATAAGTTGACGAATTTTGACTCTTCTCAAAACCGAACACCCATTCCTGCTTTTTCTAAACTGGACTTTTTAAATTGTATTTTTAGTTTTAAAAACTGAAGAACAGAAAGAGCTATCTTTGACTCTTAACTTTTAAAAATGATGTAGTGCAAAGTATCCTTAATTGTGTCAAGTTCAATAAAATAAAATCAACAACAATCCCAAAGAAAAAAGGATTTTTCCAACAGTCTCACACTCAAAGACAGGTGTGTGTGAAACAGCTGATATAACAGATCCTGGGTCAGTCAGGAGCAAAAAAATCACAGCTTCAACGATCACATGATCACCATGTTTGAAATTGCGATTTCGATCATAAAACGATAAATCGTTCAGCTCTACACTGATTGTTGCTTTAAATTGTCGTCTTTCTGACAGGATTGTTTCTCACAGAACATCCTGTTTCTCTCTGCTCAGCTGGGCTGTGGTTTCAGCCTTTTTCAACAGGAGACTTCATCAAAAACACGCCAGATTTGCATGTAATGTGCACGATCCCCCTCGTACCCGGAGGTGTTAACAGGGATTTAACGCTTTACTTCTCCAAATATCTCAATTAAAAAGCTGTGCAGCCGGAGCGCTCGAGGAAACAACTGTTTGCTTTACCAAATTTGAAATCCTTAGACAGACTTTGCTTTTGTTTGTGCTTGGAGAATTAAATTGAGGAAAGAAAACAGAAATTCAATTTGTGCAACTATTGTTCTAGTGGCTCTCAGACAGGCAGACCTTTTCCTTTTTTCAGCTCCTTTCATTTTGAAGAATCAGAGGAGTGTTATCAGTTTATTTGTCGGAGCTTCTGCTTGATTGGCTTTTTCATTTTCATCATTTTCCTTTGTCTCCTGAGCCGATGAGGTCGTTTAAAGTATGCACGAGAAAATACGACACAGAATCTCTGAGTTTGTCCTTTTACAGGCGACTTCAGAGCAACGTTTTCTCTTAAAGTCAGTGTACAATAACAGCAGGGTTAATGGGGGTCACGTCTTGAACAATTGCAATTATTTTTATCCACATAATGATCACCCTGCAGCACAGTTTTGTTTCCAGTAATTGCAGAATTATAATCAGCGCCCAAACAGAGCATCAGTGTATTAATTTGGGATTTTGTCAGGTATTGGTTGTGTGTTATTTTTAATGAAGCTGGAACTTCCTCCTCATGATTGGCTCGTCTCTACATCCTGCTAAGTTTCCTCAAAGGTGTATTTAAACAAACCTCCTCCACCCGAGCATCCATCACCGCGCTCAACTGTCCATTTGTCAACATCAGGGACTCGCCGTTTGTCCACTCGCTCTGTTACTCAGCCGCAATGAGGTGCTTATTGTGTTCTCAGCCGCCGCCGAACGACCACACAGCATCCGTCATCAGCCAATCGAGGGGCGCCGGCCCAGAGTGGCCGTCATTACTTGGGAGCTGATTGATTGGTTGTTGAGACGCTTTTTGGGTTTCATACATCACGGTCCTGACGTAAACACGGGCAGAGCTGCTGGAGGACGGCGGCGGTGATGGAGTCAGGAGTGGAGGCCGAACGCTGGGGAGGGATTTTAGTTTCACATCAAACATCAGAAATGACAACACAAACATCAGACCGCGAGAAAAACCAACAACCAATCAGGTCAGCTTATTCATCATCGAGCTTTAGGGTTTCTTTGGAAGTCTTTCAACCTGAAGACTGTGGCTGTTTTCCAAACCGCCTACTACACTAGCGATGCCTACTACTTCGGCTGAAATTCAGTATTTAGTAGGCAGTATGCGAAAACTTGCAAGATCTGTAGTAAACTACAAGTTCCCGGATGACCTACTGATCGGAGAAAATTTCTCAGTCTGTAACGGACCAGTCTACCTGGCTGTTTCCCACAATGCACGGCGCTAATGGCGTTTGTCAGTTTGGGGGCGCTCAGGTTGAGGTGAATTACTGACACCTACTGGAATAAATCAGCTCAACTACAACACAACAACAAAAATGTGAAACGGTCCCAGAGATAAAAGTGAAGTGACAGGAAAGAAACAGCGGTAAATCTGCTCACTTCATCATGAAAGAGCTGTTTACTTTTACCAAATTCATAAAAGCCCCTAAATCATTTATCACTTTTTATTTTACACTAACAGCCTACGTGGGTAATGAGGACGCAGTTTTTACACCAGCTGGAAAAATAAAAAGTCAGTTGGTTTCAGATTTATTTTCAATACACAATAACTTTTGGTTTAAGATAAAAAAGTCAAATATGGCAATTTTGCTGTATTTTATACCTTTACAAATGTGATAAAATCGGGACTTTTATCTCTCCCTGAATTTGTTGTTTTTCTAAATGAATTAAAAATGTTCCTTGAACCACTAAAATAATGAAAAAACCATAACAATTCTCAAAAAAAATTACAACTTCCTTCACATGCTTAATTTAATTTATTTATTTTCCTTTCTATCTCATTGACATCTAATTTAACTTATCTACTTTTATTGCTCCTGTAACTTCACCACTGATTGATGTGGTGAATTAATGACTGAAATGTACTCATGGTTTATTTATGATGAAATTAAACATTAGAAAAAAATCCATCAGCTCCACTTCCTGAAATCCAGAGTAGTATACGACTAAACAGGTCCAACAAAACAGTCACACTACAGACTACATGTGGAAGTAGTAGATAGTGGGCAGTGCCTACTACCTACTACTGTAGTTTGTAGTATGTAGTAGGCGGTTTGGAAAACAGCCTGTGTGAAAAACTTGAGATTAAAGCCTGAGTAGAGAAAAGAAGATGAGAAAGAGTTTAGGATGTAAAAGCACAGATGAAACTGAGTGAGAGAGACGTCGACTAAAGAGAAGAAAACAAACAGCACAGGAAGAGTTTTGGTTTAGTTACAGGATCAGTTACAGGAGAAGAAAGACTCTAAAAGTTTCACTTGTGTCACTTTTTGACTTTAAAGAGACTGAAAATGCTCAGATAAATGTTCACGTCGATGTGCAAGTCAGCTGGTGAGAATATTTATGTCATGAAAGGTGAACAAGCTGTTGAATCTGAGGGCCTGCGTCTGTATGATTTTTGTTGTTTTTAATCAACAAAATCATCCTCAGATCAAATTTTAGCATCAATTCTCACCAGATACGTCTTGGCATCAGATCAGATTGGTTTATATTCAAGTAAATGTGTCAATTCAAACTGGATCAGCTTCGAAAATCTGGATCCTTCCATCTGTAACAATCACTGATACTAGAAACAGTTTATATTTTTTTGGGTTGTCTGTTATATGTCCAGAATTCTCTAGTACTTACCTTCCATTCTCAGGAATCTCAGCACCACTTTCAAGCACTTTTGTTTGGTGTGCTTTTTTTTTTTTAATCTCTCCTTGCTGTTTGGGATAAGTAAGATCTAACTAGAAGAGTAACTAACCTTGTTTTTGTACAGGAGGTTTGGTTATTTGTATTATTGTAGATAAATACACTGTTTATTTCCACTGAAACTGGTGTTTAATGTTGTGACATCACTAAAATAGAGCAGTCGCCTGTTCCAAGATGGCCTTCTTATATTTATCGATGGTGTCACCCATGTGATTCATCCATGTACAGCAGGGTTTCATATCCACGGTAACAATGTAAAATGTATTTTTTAGTTAATAACATTCTTAACTGTAAATTGACAGGTTTCCCTATAAAGCTGTTTACAATTTTAGTGTATATTTTACAAAATTGTCTTGGTAACCAGTTTTTTTTATTACCATAAGAACAAAGGCAACAGGTTTCCACGTAGTTTCCAAGTAAAGTCAACTGATTTGGGTTACGAGTGCAGGAGTCAACAGGTTTGTGGTTTTACAGCCCAACACGAACCAGGAAAGAGTGAAAGTGAAGAGTTGACGTCCAGAAAAGAAACTAAATTTAGCTTTATAATAATAATAACAATGCATTTTATTTCAAGGCGCCTTTCACGACACCCAAGGTCGCCTTACAAAGGGTGAAAAAAACATAAAAACAAAACAAAGTTAAAAACAGCAACATAAAAGCAATAGAATAAGGAACAATATGGAACAGTTCAAAACAGTAGGTATTATGAAACAGATGAGTTTAAGCCCTGACTGATAAAAGCTCCTTCAGCGTCATGTTTCAGCTTCATTGTGCTACAGTTTCTAGCTCTTCTCCAGATTTGTGTTCTTGTTTTCGTCTCAAAAACAAAACACTTGCGTTGCTTTAACTCTTCTCTCTTCTCTCAGGGTTGGAAAGTTCTCTCTGCTGCTTTCACTCTTATTTAGCTTCATCCTGTTTCCTTTGCTGTTACAAAGCAGAGTAAAAAAAACACAGCAGCATGTAAAGAGAATTCACAAGTGAAGGCACATGAATTAATAACATCACATCATGAAATCTCATCCAGAGTAAATGTTCCTTTCTTTAAAGAGAAATCTCTTCTCTGCGGCATGAAAACGGCTGCAGACGCTCAGACGCTCAGTTGGGAGTCCGGGCTAATTGACTTCACCGAGCCTCCACCTGACGTTAATTAACAACACAGCATGTTCATCCAAACCTGTAATAGAAAGAGTCAACCTGGAGACTCTGCTATTAATTAGCATTAAGTACATCTCAGAACGAATCAAAGAGAGTAGTTTCCTCGTGGTGCAACGCCGCGATTGTGCAACACTTTTTGTGGATGTGATTAATTGACGGCGTCCATGAAAAGAAGTCTGGTTGTTATCACGAGCTGCAGAGAACATGAGAGCGGCCGCTCACAGCAAACTGAATATTATAATTATGATTCAGAGGAAAATGTCAGAGTGACTGAACTTTATTAAAGTAGTTTTTGCCTCAATCCTAACAAGTTCTGTTTTATTACGGCCATTTCATCCTCTGCTTCATAACTTTTTACAGCCGCTCTTGTCTTTAACATAATTTCAGACATTCTGGTTATTGACTCCGAGTGTTCGGCTCAGCTAAGGCTGTAAATTTAATCCTGTTGCATTGCACTAAATGCACTGAGTGTTTCAGCCGCGGTTATTAACGCAGCGGTGCGGGCATGTTTGGTTTTTAGTTACCGAAAGAGAAGCTGCAGACACTTTAAATTTAGTCCATTAAGTTTTCCCACCTCTTTGAATCCGTCAGAGTTGAGCAGGAATATTTGATGCAGCAATGTTTTATTTATTTTTATCATTTTTTTTATCAGCTGCAGGTGTTGGATGTTGACTGAAGTTGCCAGATTATTCAAGATCTATTTTGGGAGATTGTTATTTGAGCTTCAGTTGCATTGCATTTGCAGTTTTTCAGAGCAAACAAAAGCATTTCAGTCAACTCTTTTGAAAATAGTTGGTTCATTTTCTCGCTTCAACCAAAAGGAACAGAAACTAAATGGTTCCTTGGGCCTATCATTTGTTTGTGTTTCCACCAGAAGCTGAAGAGCCAGGTAGATTTCTGTTCATCAGAGAAAATAAATTTAATTGCAATACTCAACTGGACCAGAAGAGGGCAGTAAGACAAGTATCCTGGTTTTTATGGCTCTAATTTTCTACATTGTTGACTTTGTTGAAGTCAGAAACAGTTTGAAACACCCAGAGTATGAAAGAAAGTTTTGATTTAAAACCTGAAGAGTCGTTCACTGCTTTCAGATTCAAACATCAAGTGAAATCATTTTAGAGATTTTTCCTTGTTATTGTGCTTCAAGTGTCCTTCAGAGTGACTTCACTGATGGATCTTTGGTCTCACCTGCAGTTTTATGGTCCTTGGAAATCAAAAATGAAACTCTGTGTTTGGTTTTGGCCCTGACCTGAGTTTCCTCTCTCAGGTTCCCTCGCACCTTTACAAAGATGTTTCCTCTGCAGGTTTAATGTGATTTATCTCTGGTTTTAATGAGCCATAAATAAAGAATCAGGATCAGATACAAACAGGAGCCTCCTCCTGCTGGAACATTAATCTTTGATGATTCTTCTCAGGAATTACACTTTCACAGCTTGGCCACAGATACAGGTTCAGACTCAGTTACAGACTCAGTTACAGACACCAATACAGACAAAATTACAGACATAGTTCCCCGCATAATAGCAAACAGTAATAGATAAAGATACATTTAAAGTCAGTTACAGACACAGTCACAGTTACATTAATCTTTAATGAGCTGATGTTCTACATAAATCACAGTTTCGCAGCTTCATTTCAGCAACTGACACAGTTACAGACATAGTTGCTAATGCAGTTACTGATGCAGTCACAGACAATCAAAGAAGTAGTTACTGTAATAATTCAAGGCAGATAAATAGATACAGACGTGTTGTAGTTTCATCTAAAGACAGACCACAATTACAGACACATTCAGAGTAACAGTAACTGACACAGTTATAGACAGTTACAGTAACAATTACAGACGTTTTAGACACTTAGTATCACTAGGATCATTAGGATGTTGTTACAGACGCTGTTACGGACGGGGTTGCTGACTTTGTGATAGTTACATTTCTAAGACAGTTGCAGACGTTTTCGTTACCTTTAAATCTGATAGTAGACATGTGCAGACACTGTTACAGATGACAGACACATTTACAATTACATTTTGAGAAAGTTACGGACAGACACGGTTACAGAAGACGAGCACGGTTACGGACACAGTTACAGGCGCAGTTACGGACGCTGTGATAGTTACATTTTTAAGACAGTTGCGGATGTTTTTGTTACCTTTAAAGCTGATAGTAGACACAGTCACAGACCCTGTTACAGACGACGGACATGGTTAAGGACACATTTACAGTTACATTTTAAGATAGTAACGGATGTGGTATCGGATGCTGTCATGGACACGGTTACAGACGACGAGCACGGAAAAGGACACAGTTACAGACGCTGTTACGGATGCTGTTAAGGACGCGGTTACTGACATTGTGATGGTTACATTTTTAAGACAGTTGCAGACGATTTCGTTACCTTTAAAGCTGCTAGTAGACACAGTTACAGACACTGTTACAGACGACGGACACGGTTACGGACACATTTACAGTTACATTTTAAGATCGTTACGGACGTTTAGGATGTTGTTACAGATGTGGTTACGGATGTAGTTATGGACACAGTTACAGACACGGTTACAGACGCGGGTATGGGAATGGTGATAGTTACATTTTTAAGGCAGTTACAGTGTTAGTTACCTTTTCAGCCGGTAACAGACAGTTACAGACACATTCATGAACACAGTTACAGTTTCATACAGACTTGGACAGACAGTTACAGACAGATACAGATGTTTTTAGACAGACTTGGACAGAAACACACACAGTTACAGTTACATTTACAGACACTTACAGACACAGTGTCATGTGCTGTGTGTGATATTGAATCTCCCGCAGAGTCCCGCATCAGGCGTTTAAAGAAGTGATGCTCCCTCTCTCTCTCTCTCCCTCTCTCTCTCTCTCTCTCTCTCTCTCTCTCTCTCTCTCCCTCTCTATATTCTGTCTCCTCCTCCTCTCTCTCTCTCTCTGAGGCTCTTTCTCCTCTCTCTCCTCCCGCGCTGCGCGTCCTTCTTCCTCCACTTGTTATTTCTCTCCTCGGTCTCTGCAAACGCAGGCTGCAGCTCCGGCTTTAACCCGCTGTTCCTCCTCTTTTTTTTATCCTCCTCTCTCCTCTGCTGCACCGGTGTCTCCTCCTCTGTTTGCCTCCTTTCTTTCTCCCTCCTTCCTGCCGGGGGAACATCAGTTTCTCCTCAGCCGTAAAGGGAATCATGACCACGGCGAAGGAAGGAAACGCTCCGTCCAAAGCGGCTCAGCAGCAAGACCAGGTACACGCGCGTCCTCCCCCCTTCTCCNTCCTCCTCCTCTCTCTCTCTCTGAGGCTCTTTCTCCTCTCTCTCTCTCTCTCTGAGGCTCTTTCTCCTCTTTCTCCTCTCTCTCCTCCCGCGCTGCGCGTCCTTCTTCCTCCACTTGTTCTTTCTCTCCTCGGTCTCTGCAAACGCAGGCTGCAGCTCCGGCTTTAACCCGCTGTTCCTCCTCTTTTTTTTATCCTCCTCTCTCCTCTGCTGCACCGGTGTCTCCTCCTCTGTTTGCCTCCTTTCTTTCTCCCTCCTTCCTGCCGGGGGAACATCAGTTTCTCCTCAGCCGTAAAGGGAATCATGACCACGGCGAAGGAAGGAAACGCTCCGTCCAAAGCGGCTCAGCAGCAAGACCAGGTACACGCGCGTCCTCCCCCCTTCTCCCTCACCCTCACCTCTCCCCCCCGCGGTGAAATCAACCTGTGTGGCTGCTCTGATCTGATCTGCGTGGATGTGGATGTGTTGCATGCGGCTCTGCGGTGACTTTTCAGTAGAAAATGGAGCCTTTGTGGCAGAAATCCTGAATTATCTGATGCGTTTTTTCCTGCGTTTGGAGACGCAGCTGGTTTGTTGTGATGATCAGAGGATCAATATTCTGTGACTTTACGCGCAGGGAGACAACGAGCAGCTTGTGTTTGTGCGCTTCACCTTGCAGTAGGACACAGAAATCTGCCAAGTTGAGTCTGATTTTTGCATTTGGAGGCTCCTCTCTCTCTGATTTCAGCGCTAAAGGTGAATCCTGAGTGTCTTATTCGACACTGTTGCGTCTGAGTCTGTGGTGCAGGGTGGCTCCAAGCCTCCAGCTCTCACTTTCTGATGATGGAGGATTTGTTCAAGCCTCCCCAGAGATGCACAAACCCCTCACATGTTTTACTTACAGCTGGATTAATCAGAGGATCCATTTTAATGTCTCATAATTCTGTGATGATTTTAATGCCCCCCCTCCTCCTACAGATGAAACATTGTTGTACCATAATGCATCAGTGCTTCCCTCTGGAATCATAAATCCTCTGAGTTTGTGATCAGAGGGAAATAAACTGCCTCAAACTTTACAGATGACATATTGCTTTTTAATATATATATATATATATATATATATATATATGGTGCGATACAACACCCACAGCAATAAAGCTGCACTCAGGGGAAATCTGCAGAAGGCTGTTTGTGTTAATATATAAGAGCAACACTTTCACTCTGTCATAATGCACAATTTCATTTCACTTAACCAAAGAAAAGGCTCCAACTTTTTTCATCCATGAGCTCAAAGGTAGACGCTTCTTTCTGCTGATGTTGACTGACTGTAGAAGATGTCTGTCTCCACCTGTGTCTCCACCTGTGTCTGCACACGACACAAAAGGTGAAAGAGACACTTTGCATCATCCTGACAAATGTATAATTTCTCACTAACGTCACACGAACCTTCAAAGGACGATCAAGGTCCATGAGCGTGAACCTGCACGTTCACGAAGAAGAAAAACTAAAAACCCTCTCAATATTTTTAGCCGCGTCCCAATGATTCGAAAAGGGTCCGTAATTAGTTCAAGGGTTTTTATTGGGACAAAATTCCAAATCAAAAAAGAGTTAAGGAGTCAATTGATCCAAACATGAAAGAACAATGCTGAATGAATCTCCGAAGTGCTATATTGGTCAATTTTGCCATTTTTGTGGGTGAAACTGCCAAAAACAAATCAGCGTGGACCAAACATATCAAACCAGCTTGACTCTTTCCCTTTTTTTTCCTCAAAAATGAGGCACTAGTGTTGCGTGAAAGGCTGCAACAGGCGTGTGAAAAGTTCAAAGCCTCGCAGATTATAACGAAAAAAACATTCCACTCTTGACATTAATTTCAGGATAGTGGTGCATCTTTAATACCTTTGAAAATATGTATCGTTGTCATAGTCATACTTAGCCAATATTTATTCATGTTTGAGGTCAGTGTTAGAAATAAAGAAAAGAACAGAAGATAAAAGAAACTACCACATTTTGAAGACTGATACGCCCAATATTCAATCGTTTTTATTCATCTTAAATTTGCAGAAACTACTTTGTTTTATCTAGTCCGTCAGTCAATATGAGTGAAGATCCAGACATTTTAGACATGTCCAAAAGCTTTAAGAGATATTAACGTTGAGAATATTAACTGTTGACAATTTATCTAAATACTTTTCCCTAGCATCTTTGTAAAGTTTTTGGCTCATTTTTCTTTTACACCGCAAAAACTGAATCTAAGCAAGTCATTCTGTCTTATTTTTAGTAAAATGTGTCTTACTATTCTTGATTTGAGCCACATTCACTAGACAACGTCATAAAAATGTCTCATTTCAAGTTTTTTAAAGACAAAAATGAGGCATCAATTGCTTGTAACAAGTAAAAAAAAATCTACCAATGGGATAAGATAAAAGATTCTTGGTTTAAGACATCTTTCTAATTTCAAGAAACTTCCCGGGTGAATTCGTCTTATCCCATTGGCAGATTGTTTTGACTTGTTACAAGCAATTTACACCTCATTTTTGTCTTAAAAAAACTTGAAATAAGACATTTTTATGACCTGGTCTGGTGAATGTGGCTCAAATTAAGAACAATAAGACAGAATGACTTGCTTAGATTTTAGTTTTTGCAGTGTGTGTCTCCAGTTTTGTGTCTTAACAACATGTTACTGTCCTCACTGCCTCTGTGCACCTGTTGTTTACATCTGCTAACCATCAAAAATGGCGCAGAAGTGCGTGTCAGTCATGTTACAGACAAAATATAAGTGAAAATGATGACGGACGGTGGCAAACGAAGATTTGAGCTCCTACGTTTTGTCTTTGTTCTAATCTCCTACCACCACAATAAGTGAACAAAAAAGGACTAACCACGCCCACGTAATGTACCGAAACAATGACATCATCAACGCAATGACGTAAGACTGATCAACATTATATTTTATCTCCTACACTGATGCATGTTTTATAAAGATCCACGGTCAAATCTGCAGAAACATGTTGGTCTCTGTGTCTCAAAGACTTTAATTCTTGTCCTGTTTTGTTTCACCTCAGTTTGAAATCTCTGGTTTAAAGCAGGTAAACTCTGTTGTTGATGAAAGAAATACAAATAGCAGGGGGTTATTTGTGTGTAACCAAAATTAAGAGCCAACAACTTTTCTGAAACAAGAGGGAAATGTTTTAGAATTTGCTTCTAAAATTACAATTATCTCCCGCTGAGATTCAGCTGCAGATTTTCTGTTTGCAGAGGGAAACAATCGTCCACCAGCACGAGGCTGCACATTCATGAAGTAGAAACAATAGAACGTATTAAATGTATTAAAAAAGCATGTTTCATAACATCGAGGCTAAAATTAGCAGAAATTTGTTGGTTTATGCATCTTATTTAGAGCATGTAAGCTCTGTTGTTGACGAATGCGAGTAAGAAAGCAGTTATCAGAGGATTTTTTTGTGTGAAACCCAGTTTTAAAGTCAACATATTTTATGAAACAAGAGGAAAATGCGTCCAAAATTTGGCCACCAAATGTGCGATTTATCTTCCTCTAACTTTCATTGCTGCAGACTCTCAGACACACTTTGGTCCATGTGCAAAACTGGCAACAATATGATGATTTCTACATCTCAAAGAAATTGAATTCAGCTCCTTTTCTTTGCACATTCATGGACGTTTCATGTCTTGTTTGATACCAGACGTGTTCTGTTGTTGAAAGCCAGAAATGAAGTGGTGTATCTGGTGCTTCAATTGATTTTGGAGCCAACAAATTTTATGAAAGAAGAGAAAACAGTCTCCAAATTTGGCTGACAAATGTCCCATCTTCCCCCGCTGTGATTCAGCTGCAGAGTTTCAGCCTCAGAGGAAGAACGATTGTCCACATCTATAAAACTACCAGCTGATGTTTCCAGCTACAAGAATCTGAAATGAATGAATGGAGAAAAATAAAAAAACAGTTTCATTTCTGTTAGAATCTGTAAATGTTTCCACATCTTTGCAGACTTTGTGTCCGTTTCTTCCAGAGTTTGGTTCGACTGAAAAGCAAATTCAGGACAGAACACGAGCTCTGACTCAGGCTGGTGGATTATTTGATACTTGAGTTTGCTTTTGTGTCCACACAGAATCAGAAAAATGAGGAAAATTATCATCCTCAGAGGAGTTCAAAAGCACCATTTCTGACTTTTTGATCTCAGTTATAAACATTGGTCTCATAGAAATCTGACTTTGACTCACACATTCAAACTTTTAGCGTCTGCACCTCAGTTCTTCATGGAAATAAAATCACTTTGTCTGGAGCAAAGACTTTACAATCATATTTGGCTGCAATGTCTTCAAGTCCTCTTTTTTTCTGAGGAGTTGGTTTTTCATTACAGATACTTTCTAAGGGTCACTCTTTTGAAAAGAAAAGAAAAAAAAACATCTGTCAGACTCTTGAAATTTCAAGATGGTAGCCATTTACAAGCCATTTCCAGCGATTGTTTATTTGTGTTGTTCAAGTGGTGAAGCAAGAGTGAAATTTGGCGCAGGGTTTGCAAGGAGTATTTGTGCCAAGTTAAATGCTTACATCACAATTTGTACCATAAAAATGAACATACAATAGCGATGGTGACCAAGATTATTGGTGCCAAATTTCATGCATGCATCACTATTTGAACAACTCAAATGATGAACATTTGCTGGAAATGGCAGCCATAAATTCGAGATGAATTTTCATGTCTAACTTTTTCTTTTTTTTTTTCAAAAGAGTGGCTTTCAGAGAGTTTCTGTGCCAAATTTCCCGCTTGCATCACTATTTGAACGATTCTCTTGATAGATGAAATTATCTGCAGCACTTTAAGTTCTAAGACGTTAAAAACTGGGTTACAGGTTTCGTTTTATGATTATTGACAGCTGCTGTTTGTGTGTAGTTTTTATCAGAGATATAAGAAACTTTGGAGAAGAGAGACAAAAAGAAATTAGACCTAAGTTTGTTTATTGCTTTTTAGTTTCCTGGTTTCACCTAAATTCTCTCCTGCTCAGACTCTGGCTCCAGTTACGGGTTATTTTGCCTTCAAAACTGTACAACGGTAAAAGGTGGAGCCATGCTGTTTATTCTACACACAGACTGTTTTAATGTTTTGCAGCAGCAGAAACGTTTGTGATGAGATTAGATCGGAGGCGTTCAGCTGCAGTAAACAGTGTCTGAGGACTCGCTCCTGAAGCATGAAGCTCCAGTAAAGTGAGAAATTACTTCGAGCAAACAGCTTCTAACATCAGCAATGAAACGCAGACATGCATGCAGGCGCATGTGCTGCATGTGGTGTTTGTGTCACACACACACACACACACACACAGGGTGATTACGTGAGGTCCTGTTGTGGCGCCCTGATTGATGGTCTGCCACTGGAGCTTATGGTCCAGGGACAGAGGACAGAGATAGAGGGCAGCTCACCAGAGATAGCAACCAACAGCAGCAACAGAGCAACAGTAATCAGCAACACACAGCAGCACGGGCGAGAGACACAGAGACACTGAGAGAGAGAGAGAGAGAGAGAGGAGTGCTGACCCTCATTACTGCTACAGGGGCAGGATCTCGAGGTGTGTGAGGTGGGTCAGGTTTGGAGCAGTGATGCACTTACAGAGACTCTTGAAGCTAAAGATGTTGATTTTTGTTCCCACGTCAAACATTTATCTTTGTCTAATTACACAGAAACATGATTTTATTCAGCGCTCATGGACACTTCGTCACAAACAGAAACTTAAACCATCCTGAGGAAATCTTGATCTCAGGAGAAAAATAAGTTTTCTTCTTCCATATTTTCAATGTCTGTCTTTCTCTAAGAGATTTGTTTTCAAACTGGGAGGCGCAGATTTATGAAGGGGGCAAAGGAGTCAGAGGCTGGAGAGTGTGTTCATGCACAATTACAATTTAAAACACACATGTTGCAGTGTCACTTATAATATTTCAGTATGAAAGTGAAAACTTAATGGAAAAGTTAAAGGAAAAGTTAATGCACAGCAATTTTTTTTTCTGAAAAAACAAAACAAATCAAATAACAAACATGTTATTCAGCAATACGTTTGATATTTTTTTGCAATTTTCTACAAGATGTCACAAAATGAAGCAAAATGTGTATATAAATTATTTGTGACAGTATTTTAAATAAACTAGGCCTTTGTTTTTGCAGGTATAGCACTTTAGGAAATCAAAATAAAGGGAGCTTAAAGCTTTAGAACGTGCTACAGCCCCCATCTGGTGGGTGACAGTATTACAACCATTTTTTTTCTTTGGATGAGATTACATTAAAATAACACTTTGATTTCTGATAAAATAATAAGTATTTGATGCTTTTGGGAATCATGATCCATTCATTTTAGAAACATTATAATAAATTGTGAGCGAAATTACAAAATTCTGTTGGAAGAAAACGAAAAGCACCAAGAAAGAAGTTCAATTTTTAAAAAGTGCTATAAATAATTTATTCATTTTGATTCATCTCAGAAATCTTCAAGGAATCTACAAGTTTGTTTTTGCTTTATAAAGTCTGTGAATGTGATAAAACGCTCATCGATCTGATGCTGCAAAGGTTTTTTGGCACTTTTTAAAAAAAAACATACTTGAATTGGTGCAGATTATCTTAAAAGCTTTAAATTTGATGCTTTATTCCGTAACCTCACCACCTCCTGAGTGATGCAGCTTTATTTTTAGGTGCTGTCTCTTTAAGGCTCCCCGCTTCACAAACCCACTCCACTCTGATTGGATAACTGAAATAATAAGTTCTTGACAGAAATATTCTCATTCTTTATCCTTGGAGCATTCTTCTTCCTCCTGTTTTTATCTGGATGCTTTAGGGAAGTGATTCCCAATCTGTGGGTCGTGGCCCCCTGGTGGGCAGTGAAGGTATTGCAAGTGGACCCCCAAATCATTTCCAAAATAGCATTATTTTTGTGGGGGATTATTTTGTAAAGATACAAGTATACATAATAATTTTTGAAATGTTAAAACTCATTTGCATTTTTAAGAGAGGTACCGGGTTCAGATCCCGGACGAGCCCCCAAAATGTTACAACCCTGGCTCAGGGGAAGCAACATAGGAGACAAGGTTTGTTTTTGCTTTTCCGGTACAAAGTCTGTGAATGTGATAAAACGCTCATTGATCTGATGGTGCAAAGGTTTTTGGGCACTTTTCAAAAAAACATACTTGAATTGGTGCAGATTATCTTAAAAGCTTTAAATTTGATGCTTTATTCCGTAACCTCTCCACCTCCTGAGTGATGCAGCTCAGTTTCATGAGTCATTTTCACTTCCAGAGTCCAGCTGTAACTTCAGATCGCGGCTCCTCGCTCGGTTAATGGCGTAAATGCCTCCATCAGTCAGTCCAGCAGTTTACTCCGTCTCATATTTCTGACGTTTTCTCTCCTGAACTCAGTCAGAGTCAGAGGCTAATGTTCGCTAAAGAGACGCACTTTTACTGAGAAAGTCAAACTCCAGTTTTAGCGTTCACTCCTAGATCATTCCCCGTCTTCAGCCTCCTCCTCCTCTTATTTGCTGAGCTCTTCTGTCTTTAAATTCTGCTGTTTCCTCACAGATACGAGTCCTGTTTGGTAATCAGAGTGCACTCAGTGTCATATAAATCCTAAATAAGGTTTCCGAGGTTGTGCTCTTGTCAAACATTGATAAAATGTTGTTTATTTGAAACGCTGCCTGTCTGCTGCCAGCTGATAAATTCCAGCATTAAATGTGAAGATGCTGACATGAAAGTCAAATCAAAATATCGACAAGTGGAAGGAGTCAGACGAGAACGCGTTCGTCCTCGAAGGAGAAAAGGTTTGAAAGCTGCAGAGCGTTTTAATTTGGTGGTTTTTCATCCTGGGGTCCTGGTTTGGGAAACAGTGTTTTTACAGAAGCCACAACATGAAGTTCATCCTCTCTTCATCTAAAAATATTGATGAATCGAAAGACGGCGGTAGATTTGGTCGTTTATTTCAACTCAATCACACAAAGGTTCTGTAAAACTGAAAACACAAAAAGGGAAACGTAATAAATCAGCATTAAATAAAAAAACAAACACTCAAAATGATGTTAAAAGCCTGACTTAACTGAGGGAGTTTACTCTGAAGTCGCTGGCACCAGTTAGCAAAAGTCTGCTAGCTTGATGCTAACATGAATGGAAAATACTATTAATAGGCTAATCAAGTTAGCATTGCGATTGTTTCTGCTTAACTTGAGCTGATTTTTGCTTTCAGACTTGCAAAAAAAACACTTGGATGTGTTGGATGGGGGTTATTTGCTCAGTGATGTTATTTTTTTTCAACAACGAATAAACAAAATCCCGCTTTTGTCGTTTTCCTTAGATTATCCGATTATCCTTACAAAAACAACGTCACAGACGGTTTGGATTTCTAAAGTAAACAAAGATAACAGCTGTCAATAAATGCCAATGTCAATAAAATAACTGCGCTGTTTGTTGTGTGAAGCCAAATGTGTAAACTGGTGATTTCGCTTTAACTGCGACGTTTTGTTTTGTTACTAATGTCCATATATAAAACGTTACAGACAGTACAAAGCATTTGCTGTGGTAGTGGTGAGATATTTTTCTCAGTAACCCTGTTATTGGCCACACATGGATAGTAAAAATATGTATATGCATGGAAAGTCGTTGAGAGCTCCCCTGAGGGTCACCATATAATTCGAACCATGGTTGCAAAGATTTGCTCTGAACAAATTTCTTTAGATATAAAAAAATCTGCATGTTGTTCTTTGAAATATTTGTAGACACCTTGTTTCTGAGCGTCAAATGTGTTCAAGAGAAAACTACATTAAAGAAAGAATGTTCTTTAACAGTTCAACCTGGTCATGGTTTTTAGAATAGATTCATATGATCTTGGTCTTGGATGAAAAAACCGAAGTGTGTTTATAATCAGCTGTTGCGTCTCCTTCACCTCCTCCTCTGCCTCAGTGGCCCGCTGATGAATAGCTGAAGTGATAAGTGCTTAAACAGACGTTAATTAAAGAAGCAGCTCGCACAGAAAACACAGTGGGACGACGAGGAGGAATCATCTGTACAACACCTGCAACGGAGGTCGGCGTTCTGGCGTGAACCCGTTGGCGGTGAGGCAGCGTCAGGGATAAATTGGTTTGTCTGTCAATCCTGTTGTCAGTTATTTCAGTCTGCGATGAGCCAATTATTCCAGAGTTTGACAGAGTTTGTCTGTTGATAAGTGACTGAAACTTGGTAACAAATTGAGGCACATGTTAGTCAAAGTTTGGGAAACGTCAGGTGAGGAATCCGCAAGTTTGTGCGACTGACTAAAAACAAAAAATGTCAACATCACTTAGGACATGCACAACTGAGTGACTAAATACTTAAAGAGGGGGTTTTCTGCTTTTTCATATTGTAAACATGGACATAAAATACAAATGCTTGGTGTTCATATGATGTTGAAATGTCTGAATCCATCTGTAAACTGATCAAAACGCTTTTTTCTTTCTTTAGAGAAGCTCCACAAATAGTGGCTAACTAAAATTTTAAGCTTTATGATCTTCCTTTATTTTGATTTCTGGGTCTTTTTCAAAGGGCATGCACTCAGGACTTTTCTTGCTGTTGAAAAGGAACTTGCACTTTTTGGTAGAGAGACTCAAAAAATTCATTTAACAAAGATTAAAGAGGGGTTATTGTACTTCTTACAGTTTTATTCTTTCCCTCTGGTGCCCCTATAGTGTCTTTACATGATAAACAGCTCAGTAAAATCTCTATTTTACTCCCCCCGGTGTTTTAGAAAACCCTAATTTCAGCCTCTGTTTTGAACACTTTATTTTTAGGTGCTGTCTCTTTAAGGCTCTCCGCTTCACAAACCCACTCCACTCTGATTGGCTAACTGAAGTAATAAGTTCTTGACAGAAATATTCTCATTCTTTATCCTTTGAGCATATTTCTTCCTCCTGTTTTTATCTGGATGCTTTAGGGAAGTGATTCCTAATCTGTGGATCGTGGCCCCCTGGTGGGCAGTGAAGGTATTGCAAGTTGACCCCCAAATCATTTCCAAAATAGCATTATTTTTGTGGGGGATTATTTTGTAAAGATACAAGTATACATAATAATTTTTGAAATGTTAAAACTCATTTGCATTTTTAAGAGAGGTCCTGGGTTCAGATCCCGGACGAGCCCCCAAAATGTTACAACCCTGGCTTAGGGGATGGCCTCAAGATAAAAAAAAAAAAAAAAACAGAAACAAGAAATAAGAGTGGCACAAAGCAATATTAAAAATGTTGACATATTTATATATTTTTGAATAATCCTTTAAGCAGCTAATTAGAGCCCGTTAAATAACAATGACCTGAAATTTAATTTTAAAAAAAGAAAGTTATAAAACCCAAAATGTAATAACTTTTCAAAAATGTATCAAAAGCCCTGAGTTAGAAGAAGTTGAGAACCACTGCTTTAGGGAGGAGGAGAGATTTTAAGCTTAGAATTCAAGTGCTTTTCCTTGTTTATGGAAATACGAGNCGGCTGCTTATCTCACTCATTAGTAAGTGACTGTGCTAAAAAGGAGAAACAGAGTTGCAGGGGAGAGGAGAAAGAGGAGGTGAACGACCTGACACTGTGTTAGCGACTGATTCACCAGAGGAGGAACGTGTGAGAGCGAGGGAAGAATCCCAATAAGTCTGAAGCAGGAGCTTTTAAATTAAACTGTGTATCGCCTTAAGGAAAGATACTCCTGCGTGTCACTCCAAGTTGGAAAAGGAGACGCTAATATCCTGCAGAAGCAACCGGAGCTTCAAATGATGCTGAGACGGTTCAGAGTTAGCTGCTGTGATAACTCCCACCTTTAAAAACTGCCTCAGATTTGCATCTTTATCTCTGTCCTCAAACTCTGAGCAAAGGCGTGACGTTGGAAAAACTACCGAGCTAACTGCTAACAGGCTAAATGCTGGATGTTGAAATGAACAAACACTACAAACCTTTACAAAAGGCTCTGGACTGAGTCAGAGGTCATCACAGTGACATTGCTGTGTGGTTTCCATAGAAACAGACCTTCTCCATTCATTTCAATGGGGCAAAATGTTTTGGAAAATGCAGAATATTTTGAAAAGTAAAAAAAAATTAAGGCTAAATCCCATGCAAGCAAACCATTCCTCAACATTCTTAACAGTTTACTTTCCGAGTACCGAGCTAACTGCTAACTGCTATCAGACTAAATGCTGGATGTTGAAATGCTGAGCCACAATGCCTGTACTGAGAACAAACACTACAAACCTTTACAAAAGGCTCTGGACTGAGTCAGAGGTCATCACAGTGACATTGCTGTGTGGTTTCCATAGAAACAGACCTTCTCCATTCATTTCAATGGGGCAAAAATTTTTGGAAAATGCAGAATATTTTGAAAAGTAAAAAAAAATTAAGGCTAAATCCCATGCAAGCAAACCATTCCTCAACATTCTTAACAGTTTACTTTCCGAGTACCGAGCTAACTGCTTACTGCTAACTGCTAACAGGCGAAATACTGAGCCACAGTGCCTGTACTGAGAACAAACACTACAGACCTTTGCAAAAGGCTCTGGACTGAGTCAGAGGTCATCACAGTGACTTTGCTGTGTGGTTCCCATAGAAACAGACCTTCTCCATTCATTTCAATGGGGCAAATTTTTTGGGAAAATGCAGAATATTTTTAAAAGTAAAAAAATTAAGGCTAAATCCCATGCAAGCAAACCATTCCTCAATATTCTTAACAGTTTACTTTCCGAACGGTCAGGATCGGTGAAACTCTGAGGAATAGCGGTCCAAAAAAAAAGTTATTGTGAGTATGCTGTTCCTCAGTAATTCAACATAATCATGGCAGGTTATCTTGTTTGCTGATAACTTTTTCATGTCACTGCAGGAAGTGAAACTGTTACCTTATATCCAACTTTCCTTTTCTTAGAAAGCTGTTTATTCTTCAACAGAAGCCGTTAATTTAAATTTTAAGAAATCTCTGATTCTGTCTGTAATCTAAACAAGATCTTCTTTACTTCTTTCATTATACTATCATAACCTTCACAAAGCTAATTAGCTTTGAAAGCTTCCTTTATAAAAGGCAAGTAATTGAGATTTTCCTCGCTGTTCTAAAGGAACTTTCTGATATACAGAACATAAGGAAAAAAAAACTCATAAAAACACTTAAAGAGGGGGTGTTTTTCAATCTTTAGTCTTTAGGAACTGGGCTCAGACAGAGGAATACATGAAAAGCAAGAAGACGGCTTTGACAGAGACAGTATTTTTCATTTCTTTTGCATCATTGATTAAAAACCAAGAATGTGACTTTGATGAAGAAGCAGTGGATAAAAGCAGCAGCTCATAAATGTTTGCTCTGAATGTGAAGCTCTCAGATGTTTGGTTTCAGGAAATCGTTGAGTGTGTGTGTTTGAGTAACAGCCTTAAGCATGTGAGGAAGTGAACGTGTCTTTGTTTCCTTGTCTGTAGTTTGTACGTCTCTCCACAACACGCCGCGTTGTGTTTGAGGGTCTTATCGACCCGCAGACGATCAGGAGCCGCCGTGTTCCTCCTCTAATTGAAACGTTGAGCGTCGCCAGGTTCGCCATCCGTCCCCCTCGGGTGCCGCTGTCATCTCAGCTCCACCTCCACGTCAGTGACAAACAGTCAGAAGAGCGCGCGCTCGTCGCAAACGATAAGCAGGTAATTGCCTGTGGGCTCAGATGTGAATGAGCAGACGCTGGTGCCGCGGCTTCATTGGACATGCCGCTCAGGGTTGTTTGTGCCAGAGTCGAAGGAGTGTGACGACTCGGAGACACACACGTCTGAGGTTTGCTGGGAATGTCATCCACTTCTTTAACCTCTGAGCTCTGGAGGAGAAGAGTCAGAGTCTTTAGTATTAGATCTGTAGAAGAGGAATTAAAGCGGCAAACATCCACACCGTCTGAAGAAAGATCTGCATCATGAAAAAGACACACAGAATTTATCATTTCTTCTCCATTTTTCAGAGAATATGAATGAAAACACAAAAACTTTTCTGTCACTCATGGTTAGTGGTTGGGTGAAGACATTTAAACTTCTAGAATGACCCTGATGAAAAGTTTCCCTCCCCCACAAGAATTGTCGCACATAAAGGGGGAAATTGTAGTTACTGTCGAACTTCAGAAAACACGACCAACACCTACTCCCAGAAATAAAAGAGTCTACCATTTTGACTGGTAAGAAGAACCGTTTTTCGGAGGTCAAGGACATTTAAGAACGAGACAGAACGTACTTGACGAGGTTTGAGATCTCCCCAGAGTGGCTCAATGATGTTGAGGTCAGGAGACTGAGATGGCCACTCCAGAACCTTCACTTTATTCTGCTGTAGCCAATGGCAGGTCCACTTGTCCTTGTGTTTTGGATCATTGTCATGTGTGAACGTCCAAGTACGTCTCATGTGCAGCTTCTGGGCTGATGAGTGTAAATTTTCCTCCAGTATTTTCTGATAACATGCTGCATTCATCCTTCATTCATCAGTTTGGACCAAGTTTCCTGAGCCTTTGTAGCTCACACATCCCCAAAACATCAGTGATCCACCTCCGTGTTTCACAGTAGGAATGGTGGACCTTTCATCATAGGCCTTGTTGACTCCTCTCCAAATGGAACAATGTTTATGGTTGTGGACAAAAAGTTCACTTTTGCTCTCATCACTCCAAATGACTTTGTTCCAGAAGTTTTGAGGCTTGTCTCTGTGCTGTTTGGCGTATTGTAAGCAGGAAACTTTGTGGCATTTGTGTAGAAATGTCTTTCTTCAGCCCATTTTTCCTCAAGTGCCTCCTTATTGTGCATCTTGAAACNGTCTTGCATGAACTGCAGGTTTGAGATCTCCCCAGAGTGGCTCAATGATGTTGAGGTCAGGAGACTGAGATGGCCACTCCAGAACCTTCACTTTATTCTGCTGTAGCCAATGGCAGGTCCACTTGTCCTTGTGTTTTGGATCATTGTCATGTGTGAACGTCCAAGTACGTCTCATGTGCAGCTTCTGGGCTGATGAGTGTAAATTTTCCTCCAGTATTTTCTGATAACATGCTGCATTCATCCTTCATTCATCAGTTTGGACCAAGTTTCCTGAGCCTTTGTAGCTCACACATCCCCAAAACATCAGTGATCCACCTCCGTGTTTCACAGTAGGAATGGTGGACCTTTCATCATAGGCCTTGTTGACTCCTCTCCAAATGGAACAATGTTTATGGTTGTGGACAAAAAGTTCACTTTTGCTCTCATCACTCCAAATGACTTTGTTCCAGAAGTTTTGAGGCTTGTCTCTGTGCTGTTTGGCGTATTGTAAGCAGGAAACTTTGTGGCATTTGTGTAGAAATGTCTTTCTTCAGCCCATTTTTCCTCAAGTGCCTCCTTATTGTGCATATTGAAACAGCCAGACCACATTCTTTCAGAGAGTCCTGTATTTCAGCTGAAGTTATTTGTGTGTTGTTGTTTTGTTTGCATCCAGAACAATTTTCCTGGCAGTTGGAGCTGAAAATTGTGTTGGTTTGGTGTCAAATTGACCAGGGAATCATTAACTTAAAGGCTAATGTCCATGGATTGAACCATTTCTTATGGGTTCTTCACAGGAACTAGCTCTCGATTCTTGATTGTATCATTATGGAAGCAGCAGAATAAGAAGAATCCTTAAGAGTCCAAACACAACTTGAGGTTTACCTGGGGTGACTGGGTTTAGGTTTTCTCCACAGTCATTATTAAACACATTTGGTAAACATGGGGGAGCGAATTATTCGTTTTGGTAGTTTGACAGCCAAGGAACAGATCGTCATCTTTGAGCTCGGCCTTGATTAAAAGTTTCTGAGACGTGATGATAGTTCGGTTTATTTATCCAGACTAAGCTCTTAAGCGTCAGACTTCGCCTTCACATCTGGTTCAGGTTGTTAAATTCTGCCGAGTTCCATCTTTTCCTTATAAACAGGCCCAAATGATCCATAAAGCCCCTCGTCCTACTTTATTGATGCAGATCGTTGGATGAGGCAGCACATCCAGCCCCTCAGTCGCCCGCGGGGAGCGAGAGGCCGCGCCCCCATCTTGGCATCTGGCCGCTCCGCCTGGCACGAGCCGAGAGGAATGAACTCTCTTTTCAGAGCCGGGCCAAGTCTTCCTGCCAGTGTTCCCGCTGACATTTATCGCCTCCAACCTTTAGTGTTATTGTTATGGCTGCAATAATTCTCGCCGTCGCCGACTACCGATGGCGCCCCGAATTGACCAACTCGAGGATTTTAATGTGACAGCTCATCACATTAGGGTGATGGGAGCGTGAAAGGAGGCGCTGCAGTTTCCCCTCTCCACTGGAGGAGCCGGCGTCCCTGTCATCGGTCTGACAGGCGTGTTGTCAGCTCCGTCCTGAGCTGGCATCCGTCCCACGCCTGCGAAAAAATGTGAGGAAGGGAATTGGTCAGAGGCGACAATGTCAACCCCCTGCTGATTCTCCACGCTCGTAATATTGGCAGCCATTACAGGAGTCCTCAGCGGTGTTTAGCGCCCATCCCTGATATACTGACTTTCATCATGACATTTACTGGGTGCTCTCCAAACACCCGGCGGCAGCCTGGTTGCTATGGAGACGCCTCAGCTGCAGCCGAGAAAACACACGAGCGAAAGGAGGGGGTGAAATAATATTAATCCAGTAAACTGTGTC
>RPOG01003582.1:0-60476 GCA_008086565.1 Thalassoma bifasciatum | reverse complement strand
CCTTACCTGAAATTTGGGCATTTAAAACCAGTTAAATTTTTCCAAAATGATTTGACGACCGCAAGGAATCATCTCCCATTGGAGTCGGGAGCCTGAGGTTGAGAAACGTTGTTCTAGAGTGAGTTTAAAATCTTCGTCTGAATCTTCATCCGTCCCATTGTTGTGAAACCTCTGTCTGCAGTGACTGAGTGGACTCGTGGAGATAAATATCACAGCTTAAAGTGTTGATTTGTGACTAAGTGTGGCTGCTTTGGCGGCTCAGTAAAGGCGATAAGGAGTGTTTGTCTGAGTGTGAAGACGCTGCAAGTATTCACAGCTTTTTACTTATTCAGAGCACAAACCTCCAGCAGACACTTGTGTTTTCTGGTGCATCAGAAATGCAAACAACTTCCATTTTTATTGAGTCATAACAAGCTGTTGCATCAGTTTGCTCATCTGTATGTGTGTGTGAGTGTGTGAGAGGGAGAATCTCAATGAGGAAACCGTCCCTGTGTTCTGTGTTTCCTTTAAGAAATGAGGTAAATCTTTGCAGGGGGGAATTTCCTGCTGTCGGCATCATGTACTCACTCACACACACACACTCTCTCTCTCACACACACACTCAGTCTCTGGGGTCTTTCCTCAGCAACCTCTGACTCTAAAGCTCTTTTCATGGTGGTGAAGTTGAGAGCGGCAGGGTGGAGGTTTGGTTCATCCTCCCGTGGAATTGGATTATTTCTGGATGAGGAGAACACCCCTCTTCCTTCCCTCTGTCTCTCTTACTCTCTCTCTCTCTCTCTCCTCCTCCTCCCACTCCTCTTCTTCCTCTTCCTCCCTGCAGAGACAGACACATGCAGTTCATCATGCAGAAACACCCCCGCTCTGCTGGTATCAGCGGGCGTGAAGGAAGATACCGCTTTTTTGAGAAGCAGCAGGCCCAGATATATTGGATCTGTGTGTTCGGTGATGATACAGTGTGTTCAGGATGTTTATGAAGCCAGAATCTTCCCTCGTTTTGAGACTGCGGCTTTACATCCACAGCTGACACAGGAAACACTTCTTTTCTGTCCATAATTTTGAATATATTAACAGACATATTCGTATTTTTCATTTGAATTTGAAGAGACACTGGTGACAAACGACAACGGGGAAACAATCTCGGGGAATTTAAAGGTGACTGCGCTCGTATAAATACATATACGGTACAATAAAGAGACTTTATGGACTCAAGATCACGGCTGTTCTTCCAGAATCTCATCTTCAAGACTGAAATTTGTCTATTCTCACCATTTAAAGTTAGATTCATTTATATCCGGTTCTTCCCTTTCTGATTCCTCCTGTGAGTTTTCTCTTTAAAAAATGTAGCTACAGTTTTTCCATGTCCTCATTTAATTGAGTTTATGACTAAATGAATATGAAATTAGTATCTTTGGACATAATTCAACAGTTACTGGGTCCTAAACCTCTGGATGTAAATAAATAAAGATAAACAACAATCACACGTCATGGGAAATCAGTGTATTGTTTCATGTTGTAAAGACTTATACACTTCCGGTTTTGGAAAACATTTACCTTTTAGTATTTTAACATTTCAAGGCTTCAGTATTGTTCACAAAGAGTGATTGTGATATTAAAGTTCAAATTATGTTTTAAAACCAACGTTATATTGACATATGCTAACCACTAGCATATCCATGTAATTCCCCATATACTTTAGCATCGAGCTAGCTCTGTTTTCTCAATGGTTTGTGGTTCATTCGCAGATGTGTTACATGTTGAATGTGTTTAATCTGAATCTCTTGTGAGGGAGTAATGTACATTTCTTTGTGTGTTCAGTTTTACAGCTTCTTCAGTGAAATTTCAAGCAGAAAATCCTGAATTAGTGTTTTCATAGGAAACTGTTATTTAGCCGCTAAGTTAAACCAGGCAGAATAGTCAACGTGAGGTCCGTCTGCTGTGTTATGTAAAGAATTGATAAGGTAATAAGAAAGCAAAAAGGCTATCAATATTGATGGATTAAACAATTTCTTACTGATTCCCAACAGTAACCGGTTCTCCGGTCTTGACTTATTTGTAATCAGAGTTAAGGCAATAAAAAACTAAAGAGCACCAAACTTATACAGCCAGATCAATAAGTGTCAGCTGGCTTAACTTCAGAAACAGAATCAGAATCGGAATACTTTATTGATCCTCTAGGGGAAATTGCTTTTTTAGTATACAGTTACTCCCATTCAGGAAGTGTTAGAAATATAAAAAAGTACAACTATAAGCATAAGTGTCTTACCCAAAAATTGAAATCTAAGCATAAAATTATAAAATAAATAGAATATAGAATAGAATATTAAGTATGTACAGCTTACTGAAAACGTGTGGTATATACATGATGAGATAGGTGTGGAATATTACACAGAGTACTGACATAATTACAGGTAATTTTTGCACTTGTTATTATTTTTGTTCACGTTGTTGTTTTAACTTTTCCTGCCTCATATAAGTGTCATGGTGATAAATTATTCACACCAGACTTTAACATCCATTCAATTCCCACATTAAACCTGTTGAAACCCTTTGAACTCTAAACTTAATCACATGAACTGAAGTTACATTATTCATATACATTGTACTTCTATACCACTTTGTTAGTACAGTTAAATTGATTTTGCGCACCTGAAAATGCAGAAACACAAACATATTAACTCAGCGTGGCTTCACACTGTTAAACACTCAGTTCCAGTGACTGATAGTTTCAGAGCCCTGGATCCTGAAGGTGCGTCCGTCTTGTTGTGTATCGGCTTCCTGTGGGCATACACTAACTCAGACAGATGTAAAATGTCACTGTACATCTTCAAACCCAGGCTGAAAATGATCCTAACAAATGTCAGCATCAGCTAACCTTCACGCCCAGAGGAAACCGCCATCTGATCAATTACATCCTCGGGCTCGCCGACCTTTCCCTTCATTTGTTTAAAGCAGGAAGTCATTTGATTAGCTCTGATTGCTCCTCTTAGGCGTCTGCCGTTACCGCGACCGGCATCTTCCTGCGGGCTGAGAGACGCAGACAGATGGAGTTCACCTCTCCAGAAAAGACATTTGAGGACATCGAGCTGCAGTTAGAAAGTTTCTCAGAGTCAGGAATGTTTTAAAGAGCTGAACACGAGGAGAGACGCTCTAAAGTTTGATGTGTCCACGTCCTCGAAGCAAACGACTGAATTTAAAGTCGTCCAAAACAAACTTCTTAAACGGGAACATTTCTGCACAGATTCTACCAAAGTAAACAAACACTGTAGCTGGTCAGTGGTTCTCATGAAAATGATCAAAATATGTTTTGGTGGCTGCGACCAGGAGTCAAAAACTCTCAGACCATTAAAAAAACCAAATCCCTGATCAGAGAAACATTAATCCAAAGACAAATAAGATATCGAATGTAACAGAAGTCTTCATTGTACAGACAAAGCAACACAAAAGTTAAACAATAAAAGTTTTAATGATGAAGTATGAATTCAAAATAATGAGATATAGCCTTGAACTATGACATTAAGGATTATAATTATTAGGAAAAAAACCCTGAAATAATTTAATCTAAAGTCAAAATGATCAGATCGACACTTAATATTAGGAATTAAACCAAGAAAGTATCTATACAAGTCTGAAATAAGACCTGAAAAGTTGAAAACATAAGAAAAAATCTCAAAATAAAAATGTGAAGACAATAAAAGGAACAAATAAAAAGGTTAATCCTTTAATAAAAGACTAAATATGCTCAGGAAAGCTGAAAAATATCAAAGAAACAGTTAATATTGTGGACGGACTATAAAAAATGTTGATGTGAAAAGTTAAATATTGAGGTGAAAAGCCATAATTTAGCATTCAAATCTCTTAAAAAGGTTAAAAAAAATCCTCAATTCTCTGTATTACACTTGAAAATCATGTGTGTATGTGTAAAAATTATACAAAATAATGAGCTATAGCCTTGAACTATGACATTAAGAATTTTAATTATGAGGGGAAGAAAACTTAAATTATTTCATCTAAAGTCAAAATGATGACTAGGACTTAAACCAAGAAAGTATCAATAAAAGTCTGAAATAAGACCTGAAAAGTTGAAAACATAAGAAAAAATCTCAAAATAAAAATGTGAAGACAATAAAAAGAACAAATAAAAAGGTTAATCCTTTTATAAAAGACCAAATTTGCTCAGGAAAGCTGAAAAATATCAAAGAAACACAAATTTTTGAGCTTAATCTTAATATGAAAAACCTTAATTTAGCAATCAAATATCTAAAAAAGATTTAAAAATCCCCAATTCTCTGTATTATACTTGAAAATTGTGTGTGTGAAAAAAATTATTCAAAATAATGAGAAATAGCCTTGAATTATGGGACAAAGAATCCTAATTTACCAGACCATAAAAGCCTTAATAACTCGATTTAAAGCCAAAATGACCACATTAAAACTAGAAAAACTCTTAATCAAGATATTAGAAGTCAAAATTGTTGGAAAAGTCAAGCATTTGTGGGTAAAAAACAAATATAATAGAAAAAAAAAAATTTTGAAAGGAAAATATCAAAGACCAGGTTCCTGTTACAGAATTGAAAAGTCCAAATGTAGACATGAAAACCTTTAATTCCACAATAAAAGCCTAAATTTAGAGATCAATCACTACTTCCTTTAGAAAACCTTCAAAGCACAAAGGTTATTCAGCATTAAAGCACCTATAAGGAACTTTTCAAGTCGTTTTGGCGCCCCCTCTGGACAAAATGATTGTTGAGGCCTTCGCTTGCTTAGTTGGAAGTTGTAAATATTAGTTTAATTGTTTCCTGACCAGTAAAAACTTTCTCTCTGGAGCGCTAAGTTGAGTCGTGTTGGTGTTTAAGCAAACAGGAAGTTGGTTGAACTTTCCCCTCAGTGATGGTCGTCTTTGATAAATCAGAGCGTAGTCCTTTAAAGATCGCTTCATCCCCTGTCAAAGTGAGGTAAAGTTGATATTTATCAGAAGATGACGGCCTGTGGGAGCTTTAAATATTCATATCTGTGTTCATTCGTCTTTCTTGGAGACGCGGCTCTGCCTGTTTGATACGGCAGATAACTGATTTCCTGCTTTTAGTCTTCTGAGTGCGTCCCTGATGGATGTGTGTACACGCGCTCGGCAGCGTATGAGTTTAAAATCATGATGGATGACGGGCTGAAGAGCAAAGAGCATGAGGCTGTGTACACCAGGACTCTGTACATCTCCATCCATCTACTGTTAATGCAGCCGCCACCGCCACCGCCGCCGCCGCCACCGCCGCTCCGAGGCCCTGGGACACTTTGTTGACGTCCCAATGAATCCTGGGTGATTTATCATGTGGAGTCACAGGGTTCAGGTCCTCCATGTATGCCATGCACAGCTCCATCTTGATTATTCCTCTCTGTTGTTTTTCTTCTTATATCCGAGGTTTCAGAGTCGCTCCAAACCGCTCTGATTCAACTCTGACGGCGAACGCCATCAGTCATGTTTTAAAGATGGTTCGGCTTTAAACACAGGTCACTGTGACCGTTCAAACATTCAGAAACTGCAGACGACTAGAGAGACGTAGTTCCTCTGGCATCAGATCAATTAAACAACTTAATTTGAGTTGTAAAATAAAACATTTCAAGATAAAAACAAGAAGTTGACAGTGGAATGATTTGTTGATTTGATCCCAGAGAGATACAGCTGTGCTCAAATATTTACATACCCCTGCAGAATTTTTGATTTCAAGGCCATTTTTTAGAGAATGTGAATGAAACAAAAACTTTTCTGTCACTCATGGTTAGTGGTTGGTGAAGACATTTATAATAAAACAACTGTGTTTACTCTTTTTAAATCATAATGGCAACAGAAACTTCCAAAGTTTCCATCCCCCAGTTCTTAATAGCGTGTATTTCCCCCTTTAACATCAGTAACTGGGTTTCTATTACAGTTTTTCACAAATAAAAGCAAAATTCTTAAAATTTCGACAAAGTATATTTGCGCTTTGAACGTGTTTCCATTGAAGGTTGTTCTTGGCAGGAGCGCCGTAACTCTCACCAAATATCCCGCGAAGATGGTCGAACCCTTTCTCCCTCTGCATTCCTCTGGTGTTTGCTTTCTAGTATGGCCGTTATGTTTTTCTTGAAAATAAATGTCTGTCTACTCCTCTGTCCAAACGTAGCGCGCCATGTTTACTCACAGAGAAGTGATCATGTGACCAGGTACGTCGCGTCCTGTGATGTATAATTGCAGAAAAAGTCTTTCCATTGCACTTTTGCAATATATTTGAATGTTGAAACATCTGAAAAACCACCTCATGAAAGCGTAAAACTTTTTTTTAGTGATATTTTAGTGCTTTTTCGAAATTCAGGTGTTTCCATTTCCAGTTTTTATGGCGCTATTTAAATGTGCAAATCCAAAGGTAATGGAAACGCACCAAGTGACACTTGAAGTCTTTGGTGCTCGTTGTGGATGAGGGTCTTTCTTTTCTCAGATGGTAAAACTGACCATTCTTCTTGGCAAAAAGCCTCCAGTTCCTGTAAATTCTTGCTCTGTCTTGCATGAACTGCAGGTTTGAGATCTCCCCAGAGTGGCTCAATGATATTGAGGTCAGGAGACCGAGGCCCCATCCACACGAAGTCACAACGCTAAACAGTTTCCAAAACGATCGCCATAAAGATGAAGGGGTCTCAGAATATGTGTGCGTCTATATGAATGCACTCAATACGCATGAAGACGCTGTAAAACACCTGCCAGACCTCTAGGGGCGCTGTAACGATATGAGGGAAACAAGCGGAAACAGAAGAACAAACAGTGGGCATGAACAGTTTTGGCTAAAGTTGTGCCGTACTGTGTCCTCTATGATTGTTTGTTCAACTCTGTGGTGGTTGAGAAGAAGGAGATTTAGCTGCTAAAGGGAGAGCAGGGTCACCAGCTTCATCAACACATAGTTCGCCGCCACTGCTGTTGTTGTTGTTGCCATAGTGACGCTTGTGGCGCATGCGTATTAATGATGATGTGAAAATATGTCGTCAGCGTATCTGAAAAGTTGCGGAGAGCCAGTTTACACGGAGCCGCGTATACGGCATTTCTAAATCTTCCCACTTTGGAACCTGGTTTCAGAAATAATGGTTTACAGACCCACAAAACGCCGTCTTCGTATGGACGATACGCAGATTCGGCAAAGAAACGTATGAGTTTGACCTCGTTTTGTCTTCGTGTGGATGGGGCTTGAGATGGCCACTCCAGAACCTTCACTTTATTCTGCTGTAGCCAATGGCAGGTCCACTTGGCCTTGACAGTTATGTGTTAACAAATGGCTTCATCCAACCAATAACCATGAGTTAAGAAAAGTTTTTGTGTTGACCTTTAATCTTTGGACACCTGTGACCACGGGTAATTCTCACAAAGCACAAAAACAGAACATTCAAGCGCTTAAACGTTTTGTAACCAAACGTCTCAGATTTATCCTCAGTGTTTCCTGGAGCTGGAGAGAGTTGTGTACTATGTTTACTCCGTGCTCACCTGGTCACTCTGAAATCGACTCGTTGTCGCTCATTTTGCCATAAATGGATGGTTTTATTCTGGTCACGTTGCAAAAGATCTGCTGCCCAAAGAGATCTTGCACTTTATACTGTTTGCTGTTTGACCTTCTGCAATCCTTACAACATGTAAAGCAGCTTCAGTTATCAGATACAGAATACAACTATCCTCCAGGATGTTAGAAATATGGCAACCACCATTTTTTGGCTTTTGTTGCTCTCGTGAGACTAGTTATCTGCTTTGGTTCCTCTTTGGTCGTACTCGTCTTTGTCTTTAAAGATTCTTCTTTAGGTTCGTCTTTGCCTCAGATCACCAGGGGCTTCAGAAACCCAAACTTCTGGCTTCAAACTGTCTCAAACATTTCCCTCCAAAAAATGACCCGTCTTTGCTGTCACGAGACACGAACTACGAAGAGTAAAAACTCCTCTGAGAACACACAGCTCCATCCTCAGTGCAGAGCGTCCCCGTGTCAAGCAGGACTCTGTGAGCATCATTAAAGCAAACCTCACTTCCACCCAGCACATGAATTATTTCTGTTTTGCAGATATTTGGATGAAAAGAGTCGGAGTGAAAAACCAGGCTGCAGTAAACATGTCGTCCCCCCCCCCCGTCTGAGCCAATCACTGACAAATATGACTTCTTGTTTTCAGCTTGTAGCGGGCGTCCCACTGGGCCAATCAGAGTCATTTTACATGCAGCTGAAATGAGATGCATCAACTCCCTGAATTTGTCAAAATCTCTGATCTCACAGAGAAACTGCATGAAACGCGGAGCTTACCGGATCACATCGCTACGTCTCAACATGTCAATTTATCCAATACAGAGCTTTAGGAAATCATATTTACCCAAACAAGTGAAAAACCTGCTCCCTGACTGAAAATATTTCATCCTGTTTCAAATTTGAAACAACATTCTCCTCGACATCCTTAAAGGAAAGTGTCATCATCTGCAGACGGCGCTGAATAAGATTACCGCGCCACGATGAAGAAAAATGAACGTGTTAATCCGTTCAGTGTCCCTGAGATATTGTGCGTGACAGATGGACAAACGCGGTTAAATTTGTTGTCTTTCAACCAATTTCATCATGACACCGGGAGCCCACAGAGGTTCTCGCGCCGCTCTCAGCGCAGAGGACACAGGAGCACGGAGAGTGAGTGACTGCTGTGGAAATACTCTGAAGGATGGAACGAGAAACATCAGGACGAGCTTTTTACCTCTGACAGGAAGCTGACGTTAAATTAAAATGATTGAAGGTAAACTCATTAATGGCCTGGATGTTTTATCCTCCAGACAAATGATGTAATCAATAACATTTAAGCATCATATTTACAGCTGGATGTCAGATCGTTTACTCCTCAGTACGACAGATTTCCCTTCCATGGTCTATAAAAATCAACACTCACTTTATCATCATCATCATCATATTCCGCCTGGTGTCCATTCACAAACTGCCTCCCATACACATTTATTGTCTCCACTCTTTGATTGCAAAGCTAAAACAGTGTTATGGATTTCACTGACTTCTTCAGCAACCTGTTTCTGCATGTTTGCAACTTCAGCACCATGGACAGCAACCAAAAACTTCAACATTATGGTTGTGTCTCAATTCAGAGGCTGCAGCCTTCGTGGACCGCGAAGGCTGAACTTTCATGTTGGAGTCTCCAAACTCCTGAAAAAGTTGCTTTTGTTTAAAAAGAACAAAGAGAAAAAGTTTTCTTGGATTCCCACCCCGATGCTGATTCCCTCCTGGGTCATGTCGGACTGTAAAAACTCAAACCTGTTGACTCCTGGTCCTCTCATTATGTCTGTTTGTTGTTGTAGTCAGAAACATACCATCTGGTTTGGACACACTTTGTTTTATTTTGAAAAGTCAGTGGATGTTTTTAGGTGGTGTCTGCGCACGATGTCTTGTTGTAAATTAGACCATTGCAATACAAAATTGAGCTGGAAAGCTGTATTTATTATAAAGATGTCTGATAGAGCTTGGTCATTGAGTCTAATTTTGCTGCAGGACTTGCACGTGCAGTCGTGTTCATCTGTCCTGGATTTTAATTCATGTAGAGATAATAAAACTGTTCCAAGCCGAGTCTGAGCTTGTCCTCATGAGGCACCTGACACTCAAAGACTCTACCTCCCATACTACTTTTGGAGACGTCAGGAGTCCAAACTCAATCGTGCTTCAAATCCAGGCAGCGCACTGATCCGTGACTGCAGGAAAATTTGACGCCGCATGCAGAATCCTCTCCTTCACTTCTGCAAAGTTCTGCATTCCTCAGCCTGCAGGATTGTAATCAAATCATCCAGAATGAATGGAGCCTGTGAGTGTGTGTGTGTGTGTGTGTGTGTGAGTGTGTGTGTGTTTGAGGAGTCTTGCTGCGCGGTTCGAAATGTCAGAGCTCGATTGATTTCTTCTCCCTCTGATTAATTCATGTTACGCTCTAATGTTCTGCATAGAAAATTGTTGAATGGCATTCAGCGAGATTAAAACCACAAACAGCGCTTTTCATAATTTGACAGGTGATTGGCGGGAGGCAGACTCCTGGATGATTGCATCATTAGGGGATTTTTTCCCCCCAAAGGGGAATTAAGCACAGCATCAGCCTTTTTTTTTTTTTTTTTTCATCCATGTGGGCTCAGTAGCTGCTGCTCTGCCTGTCAGCTCTTAATAACTCCCTCTGTTTTCACTCTCCTCCTTTTTAAGATTAGATACACCTACATTTCAATTATGGTGTCAATCGGCCGCCTCTAAGAGCTTAACCTCACTTAATCACTTACACACACAAATATCTCTACATCTACATCCATTTCTCCCCTGCAGAGAAGCTGAGAGGTTATTTAAAGCTTTGAAAACAGTCGGATTGATCAGACAGAGTGAGACCCACCTGAGGTAAACACAGAGCCATCACACTCACAGGAGAGACCCCCCACCCCACCCCCCAGCACCATGCTGACTCTCACATCATTCACACCAAAGCAGCAGAAGCCGGAGCGAAAATAAAGACAGTGGAAGTGTCAAAACTGCAGTACCGAGGGTGTCCACTTGAGGCTGGCTGCAAAAAAAATGAAATCCCAAATGTCTCCAAGATCATATGAGGACACAAGAAGATATTTAAGTTAAGAAATGATGCAAAAGAAAGAAGAAAACAGAAATATACAGGGATAAGGTGAGATTCAACTTAATTGTCATTATGCACATAAAAGTACAGAATAACAAAATGAGGTTTGGCATCCCACCAGAAGTGCACTTATCGATTATATGTACAAATGATTTAAATTATGAACAGATAACAGATGCTCTAGTAAATAAAGATTCTATAGTTTTTCAGGTTATTGTCTACAGAATAAAGTGCGGTGAATGTCTACAAAATTTATACAAGGTTAGATGAAAATACTTATGTGTGTGAATGATAAAAGGATCAAAACTGTACAGATTGTGAACATATTATTCAGGTAGATAGCTTAATGAGGTGATCTGGACATAATATACAGATAAGCAAATATATTCAAGGATTCAAGGAGTTTTATTGTCATTCATCACATGTGAACATGGATGGAACGAAATTAGGTTACCCTAGTCCCGGAGCAAGCCCAATTGTAGAAATGAGAATGAATAAATATATACAAATATACAAATAAAAAATAGAATAAAAGAAGAGCACAATCAACTAGCCTTTGAATCAGCCTTTGGTATGTGGACAAAAACAGTGGAAAGTGGTAAAATAGCCAAGTCAACAAAAATGGATGGAATGAAACTTGGGATCCAACTTGGAAAATTGTCAATTTGTTGCAAAAAATGGTCCAAAAGTTGAAAAAATATAATGATAATTGTCAAATATTGGTGACACATTGAAAATTGGTGAGAAAACCTGGGAAAAGAACCTGGGAAAAAGTGAGAAGGTATCAAAAATGGTCTAAAATTGTGGGGAAAAAAAGACATGAAAAGTGTCAAAAATGGGCAAAAAGCAACAAGATTTTGGAGGAAACCTCAAGAAGTTCAGAAAGCGGCAAAAACAGTGAAAAGCGGTAGAATGGCCAAAGTCAAATAAAATGGGTTGAAAGTTGGGATTAGACTTGGAAAATTGTCGGTTTGTTGGAATTAAAATGGTCCAGAAGTGAAAATAGAAACATTAAAAATTGACATGACAAATGGCAGTGAACCTGGAAACAATGGGGAAAGTGTCAAAAAATGGTCTAGAAATGTGAAAATGGACATGAAAAGTGTCAAAAATTGAAAAAAATCAGTCTCAGTTGTAGTGGTTAAAATAAATAGACAAAAAAATTAAATATTTGTGTAACATTTTCCACTGTGAACAGTATCAATCTGGAGCAAAAAGCTACAATGGGTGACTTTCACACCTTTGCAGAGGTAGAGAGGATCGGTTTCATATGTGTGAATTGACAGATCACTGATACATATTATACAGGTAGCTTAAAGAAGTGATATGATATACTATACAGATCAGTGTACACCTGTTATGCTGGAGCAAGAAGAGCATATTCAGACTTATTTTTTACAGAATTAATTCAAGGAAAAGTGTCAAAAAGAGCATTCACATGTTATTTCAATGGTTGAAGAGCTGCTGGTTCTTTGTCGTTTGAAATAAAACGTGTCCTTCTTTGAAAGAAGTGCGATGAAGTGCTCAGGTAAAGGCCCTTGAACTGTGATGTGCACCAAACGAGTCCAAAACTGTCACTCCAGACTCCCCTCTTCTCGTCTCGCTGTGTCGCGATGAAAGAAAATCCTCTTTTGTTCCCGAACAGGAAGCTGAACTCTTTCCAAACCGTGTCAAAAGGAGAAATCAATCGAGTGAACTCATTAAAGTCGACTGTGCGTAAAAACGTGCAGGCAGCGCTTTTCTCCGGAGCGAGGCAGAGACTCCGACAGGTCCGAGCGCCGCGGCTCCATCCATCATTTTTTAACCGTTTCCTCCAGCGTGAGAGTGGAAACAATAAAACAGCTGATTGATGATCCCCGCATGAATAAACAAGTCAACACGTTCGCCTGTGAGCGATTTATAATTTCAGAAACCAAAAAAAAAAAAAACCTGGAGTGGAGTAATGTCTCCTCGATGAACTCCGTCTCTCTCTCTCTCTCTTCGTGTTCTTCACTGGAACATGAAATATTCAGAGCCAAACTGCGGTTGTGGAAATGCGATATAGTGATAATAACAACTTGCAGTTTGTAAACATCCGCTCAGGTGCGACGCTGCATTCACACCCTCACAGCCGCTCGTGTAATTCCTTATTTATCAGTTTGAATAAAAACGCGATAATGCGGCCCGACTGCAGCCGTCTTTGGGAAGTTGAATCATTCATGGTGGAAAAATTGCTCCTTTATGTGCAATAAATATTGATTTATGCCTCATGCATATCTTGATGTGGCGCAGCTCACCCGGCCCTCCTCATTGTCCATATTTTACTGCTTTGTTAGCCACTCCATCTCTTTCTCCCTCTGCGTGGTGACTTATCATTTCTGCTTCCCCTCCTCATATTTACAGCTGCTCTCCCATAATCCTTCACTTTCTCTTCAAATCCCAGCCACGCCATCCAGGATCCTGCCATCCGGGCCCCGTGTGAAGACTTTTTTTTTTTGGTCAGTTTTGACCTTTTCTTCCTCCTGAACGGTCTCTTGAGATCAGAATCTGTCTTCAGAGGCGGCGTGGCTGAAATGGCAGAATAATTATCTCTCAGAGAAGCGTCACACACTCGGAGGAGAGAGAGGGAAAAAAATGCAAACGTCTGGGCTCATCTCTAAAATCTTTTAGTGACTTTTTTTTTCCATTTTCTGATGTGATTCACGGATATGGGCTGTTACCAGAGTTTGAGGAAGAGTGGAGTTATGGTTAGGGAGGGAGAAACTAAGAAGTTATTGATGGTTATGGATAAACTGTTTGATTATATGAGTCTGGATTAGATACCAATGCAGAGAAGTTTTGTTTTATTGCTGTTTAGTTGGAGAAAGTTGGAGGAGAGCTGTGATTTAATTACCTGGAAAGTGGAGGTATCACCAGCACAGCATAGAGCAGTGGTTCCCAACCTTTTCCAAATCAGGGCCCACTTTTAAAGCTCAAAAATGTTTGAGGCCCACCTCCAACCCAATACATACCGCTATGTACGTTTTTTTTTTTTTTTTAACCCCATTTGTAACAATACCCCAAAATTTAATTTAAAAATAATGTAATAAAACCCAAAATGTGATATCTGGTAGATAATGAAATAGACGTTAAGCTGAAAACGTAGTAACTTTTTGCCCAAATTATGACAACGTGGTACAATTATTATATTTTGGGTTTTACTTTATGCTTTTTCGTTACATTTCGGGCTCAGCACTCCGATTACAGTTTTGACAATTTTTGAAAATCTGGGCTTTATTACATTTTTTTTCAATGACATTTCAGGTTGTCGTTATTTTTCAGGTCATGCTATCTATAGAGGAATAACATGCCTTCTTAGGGGACTTTTTTCATATATTAAAATCAGAACTGTTTTAATTTCCTTTAAAACTTAACTGAGTTAAACATTTTGAATGTTATTATTTGTATTTGTCTCTTAATTTTTCTATTTGTACCTTGTATCTTTACATAATTACACTCCAATAAAATACTTGTTTGGAATTGATTTCGCGGCCCACTTGCTATACCTTCGCGGCCCACCAGGGGGCCACGGACCACAGGTTGGGAATCACTGGCATAGACAATTATTGGTGAATTCACAAAAGACTTGAAACGGTCGTAGTTTAATGTCAAAATAAAGCAGGGATGTCCAAACTACGGCCCGAGGGCCAATTGTGGCCCCCAGCTGTCATCTTACCATGTATGAATTTTGTCTCTCAAATCAATCGTGCTTTAATTGTATATATTTACAGTTTCTCTAAGATACCTGAAAAAAAAAAAAAAAACGTAATATATCTGGTTACACCTCACAAATATGTTGACTGTGCGTACACTGCAAAAACTGAATTCTAAGCAAGTCATTATGTCTTATTTTTAGTCAAATTTCTCTTACTATTCTTGATTTGAGCCACATTTACTAGACAAGGTCATAATAATGTCTCATTTCAAGTTTTTTAAAAACAAAAATGAGGCATCAATTGCTTGTAACAAGTAAAAAAAAATATCTGCCAATGGGATAAGATAAAAGATTCTTGTTTTAAGACATCTTTCTAATTTCAAGAAACTTCCCGGGCAAATTCGTCTTATCCCATTGGCAGATTTACACCTTATTTTTGTCTTAAAAAAACTTGAAATAAGACATTTTTATGACCTGGTCTGGTGAATGTGGCTCAAATTAAGAACAATAAGACAATTTTTACTACAAAAAAGACAGAATGACTTGCTTAGATTTCTGTTTTTGCAGTGTAGCATCTTTGCATCATTTTTTAAGACTGAAAGTTGCAACGTCGCCAAAATGAACCAAATGTTTAAAGCATAAATGATGTTTAATTTTGAACAGATTCTGAGGTAGGACTTTGTTATAGTGCAGAAAACGATGTTTCTAATGTCAACCATCTCAGAATAACTAAAAGTAGAGTAATGGTGAAGTATGAGGAATTTTTATGACCTGGTCTGGTGAATGTGGCTCAAATTAAGAACATTAAGACAATTTTTTACTACAAATAAGACAGAATGACTTGCTTAGATTTCAGTTTTTGTAGTGTACTCCTCCCAGAATTTTGGTGATCCTGGTGATCTGCATACACTCTGCATATTCATAAAGGCAGACGCACTAAATGGATAGCGCGTGCTGTTTTGCCACATGAGAAACTCAGTTGGTCGATCAACTTTGCAAATGCAAATTTTTTGTAGATGCAAACAGTTGTTAGATCAGGCCTTTAATGTTCCTGCGAATAGAGACAGACTTGGTTTCCTGCAGGCCTCACCTGATCATAAGTTTTACCTGAGCTCTTCAGATTCTCCGTAGATCAACGTGACGGAGGCGGCGAAGCGACTAAGCAGGACATCAAACCGTCAGCGCTGCAGCTGTAGACGTCGTGTGGAGACAAACTGCTCCGAGGCTCCGTGTTGTCCGTAACCGTCAGCTCTGCTCCCGGGCGACTCGGCCTCCTGTAAACCTGCTGTCACCTTTATTTGCTCCTCTCGGCGGCAGCGGTGTTGGCGAGGAGGGGGGGGGGGTCAGTCAGTCCTGGAGGGGGGCCGCGAGCCAATGAGCCACAGAGAAGAGAATGATGGATCCCCGGCCCCGGCTCAAACGGGGGCCTCTGTCACGGGGCCGGTGTGGTCATTAGAGCGAGCTCCAAACACCAGCAGAAGCAGGATGACAAATCACAACAAAGTCCCAGCACGCCACGGTTTGCTCCCTCTCCAAATCTGTGAGGGAAGCTACGCAGAGTGTCGGACAGTTTGTGCACAGCTATGATTAAGCTGTCACCGCTGGGGGGTGAGGGGGGGGGGCTGCAGATCTGTGCTGCAGTTTCTTTAGACAAGCTGCCTTAACTTCTTACCTTCCAGCGTGTCCATTCACCTTTGGTATCACTTCATCGAAGCGTAAACACTTTTCACTTTGCCCAACATACATTTTCTATTCCCCGTTATAAAGTTTAGATTCTTCTCATTTCAGTCTCTAAGTTTGTTTCACAGTTTTCTTAATTAGTGAAAGAATCACTCTGATAGTGACCACAACAACGTGGACGTCCTACCTGTTTGGGGTCATTACGTCACATCCTGACGCCCGTACCCTGAATATTCACTCTCCTTTCCACCAGAGGAATCCAGAGTTCAAACATATCAAAAGTGTTGTTTCATCAAATTATTCCAAGTGGTGAAATTTCTCCTGTAAAGTCCGTTGTTTGTCTGTCTGTCGTGTCCGTTCTCATCAATAACAGCAGCTTCACAGTCTTAGAGCATTTCCTCCACAATGTCAATCTGACAAAGCTGCAAGTCTTTGTTTTCCCTAAAGTTCTACCTCCATCGTTTTCTGTTGAGTTTTCATCCTAGAACAGCTTGTGGATAGACAACAAGTGCTCCCTGCTTGACTGACCAATAGCAGACGCTGGTCTTGTTTCATAGCTCAATTAGACCTGTAACTCACGAACACTTAACCATTCACACTAAGCCAGCTGTAGCCATTTAGATCATTGGCGAGACCTATTTATTGCTCTTTATATTTATGGGTGCAGCAAAAGTGGTTCAATCCGTGACTGTGAACTACAATTTCATGAGTTTTGTTGAACCTTTCCACAAAAAGAGCAAAGTTGACTAAAAAGACAACACTGAGCACTGATGAAGCTGGTTTTATTTTTGCACAGAGTCTTTGAACGAGAGCGTGGACAGTTGGTGTTTGGTCACCTGAGACTAAAAACTCTCTAACTCCTACAAAGTTTTACCTAGACAGCTCAAATTTCACCCAGATGAAAATGAGAAGGTGTAGAAGTGACGTGGTGGATGTTTAATGTCTGACATGAAGCATCATAAAGGTAAAGTTTTCAAAAATGGTTATAAAAAACATAGAGGAAAAAAAGCGTGTGGGCTTTCGCTACACATCAAAACAAGACATTTTTCTGAAACGAGAGATTTTAATCTTCCAAATGAGGTGTCACTGATGATTTTTAAGCTTGTGCTTCTTCAGTTATAAGCTATGAAACATAGTGTGAAGTAAAGGACAGATCCAGGTGGGATGTAAGGAGTTAATTGAGTATTCAGTCCCAGAACGCTCTTGGTTGGTTTCACCCCTTTGCGTTCCCTCGAGGCCAAACAAACCGCCGAGCTAGCCGATGAGAGCGTTCCACAACAACATGAGGACATCAGGAACTGGCTCGACACCAAAGCAGCAGCTACTACCTCTCCTCTCGCTGTGAACAAGCATCTGTACGACGTCCTCGTGTTGTTGGAGCGCAGCAGAGGGCGTTTAGCTCACGCAGCAGTAAACAGGACAGGTTGGGGTACTTTGTTTCTGCAGCAGTTCAGCATCACTGCTCTCTCAAAACTTTCCTGCAGCGTTCTCGCATACTTCGGGTCCCTGGAGGCCGCCGCCCGCTGTTCACTTGGCTACAGCAGGGGTGCCAGCTGATTGGCCAACCAGAACTCTCAGACAAGCCAACATTCACCTGTACTCCGCTCGAGCTGCCCAATTACCCACAAGTCCGTGGGGTCCTTCATTACCCAGAGGCCCAAGGGCTCGGTGTGTGCCAATGTCCTAATGAGCGGAAGCAGAAAGACGTGGGCTCGCTGCAGCACAGCCGAGCGCCGATACTTCAGCCCGACTGAAGAACTTTTTACTGAAGGCAGAAAGTGAAACCTGCGAGCAGCTGCAAACACAAAACAAGAGCCGGTGATAACTCCCTCATCAGTGCTGCCGACTCAATCCAGAGTCATCCACCCTGCAGGCCAATCCGACCCAAATCTGATGATTTCTCCTGAGAGCGGATCTGTTTTTAATAAAAATGTGACAGAAAGTTTTCACTGTGAAGACAGAGCACGACTTCAGCTTCTCTGAAAATTTAACAACACTTTCTTTTTGATGCTCGCAATCGATGCAAACCTCAGGCGTAACCTTTGACCTTATGTTCAGCAGCAGGAGTGACTTCAAATGAAGCGAAAGTCCACACAGACCTCGGCAAAGTTGCATTTGTTTTTTACATCTTGTTTTTAAAGTTTTAAATCTACACAAACTGTCTCTGACTTTGTCCTTTTAAGTCATGCAAAAATGAGAAGTGGTTGTGGAAAGTTTGAGACAATTAAGTCTGAAAGAAACAGTTTGAGATACAGAAACATCTCTTACAGTTTTTCTTTGTTATCACCGAAGGACGATTACGTCTTAAAACATCTCCCCTTTGTGTCTTTCTGAGTTTCCTCCTGACGAATCTGCAAATAAACTTTCCTTTCTTTAGACAGAGTTTGTTCATGTGTCTTTTGTGTTTTCTTCATGTTTATTCTTCATGAAATCCACAAGAGCTCTGCACCTGGAGATAAAGGGAACAGTTTTGTTGTTTTAGGGGGAAATTGCTTAAAACTGTGGTATTATGTTTCTTCCAGTCTTTACTCTGTCCCTCTGGTGCCCCCGTAGCTCAAAAGAATCCCTCTTTTTCTCTCAGAAACTTCTAATTTCAGCCTTTTGGTTTAGCTGCTTACTCTTTAAGACTCTTTGCAATGCAACCTGCAAGTTTTGGTCAAACCTTGGTGTTTGAGGCCCACGTGTCCAACATGTCATAGAGCAGTTCAGAGATCCTCATGTGCTTAACTTTGTCACTTTAGAGAGGCTTGTGACTTTGTTTTCTATACTTCTCAGCTCATTTTAATGTGTCTAATATTCATATTGCTACATAAAACAATGGATTTAACTTCATGTATTTTTTTGGCGATGTAAACATGAAGGTTTCCAGCGTAATAGCTCACTTTTTGCATCCCGTACTGTCTTTACATAATGTACAGCTCCAAGAAGTCTCTATTTTTCTCTCTTTTTATGCTTTGCTCAAGCCTCTGACGGTTGAAGCTGCTCTCTGTTTGAGATCCACGTCCCCTATGATTGGTCGGGCGTCCGGAGGTCTGTTTGGGGCAGAAGTGTTGGTAAACCTTCATTTGGCTCGCCAGTAAGAACATTTTTCGTGGGAGTTGGGGGAGGGACCCGATAAAGTTGGAAAAGAGTCTGATAAGAGTTAGGGAAATGGGAAAGAGTTGGAGAAAAGGTCAGGAAGAGATGTAAAGCCTGCAAAAGTCATAAAAAGTTTGATAAGGGTTGGAAAAGAGTTGGAGAAGAGTGAAGAGTTTGCAAGAGTTTGAACAAAGTCTAGAAGAGTTGGTGAAGAGTTGGAAGTGAGATGGCGAAGTTGGAGAAGACTTGGCAAAGAGTCAGAAAAAAGTTGGGGAAGAGTTGGAGAAAAATGGCAAGAGTTGGGGAACAGAAAAGTTGGAAAAGAGTGGGTGAAGATTTGGAGAAGACTTGAGAAAGAGTTGCAGAAAAGGTCAGGAAGAGATGTAAAGCCTGCAAAAGTCATAAAAAGTTTGACAAGGGTTGGAAAAGAGTTGGAGAAGAGTGAAGAGTTTGCAAGAGTTTGAAAAAAGTCTAGAAGAGTTGGTGAAGAGTTGGAAGTGAGATGGCAAAGTTGGAGAAGACTTGGCAAAGAGTCAGAAAAAAGTTGGGGAAGAGTTGGAGAAAAATGGCAAGAGTTGGGGAACAGAAAAGTTGGAAAAGAGTGGGTGAAGAGTTGGCACTACTATAATAATGAAGCGTTTTGATCAGTTTTCAGTCAGTAGAGGTTTAAAAATCAACACATCCAGCATTGTACTTTTTATCCATGTTTTACATACAGGAGCGAGAATTCCCTCCTGTTCAAATTTTTAAAGAGGGGGTATTCATACCTCATCAGTTGTTTTACCCCTTTGTTTGTTTTTGCCAGATTTGGATTGGCCTGTTGGTATTTTACATTAATAGTTGAAAAGTCTAAGTCCCCCTGCTGGATGATGTGAGATATTACAGTCGATCATGAAACAGAGAAATGGAAAAGTTCTTTATTGTTTTTATCTCTGTGAACCTTTGTGCTTGAGTTTACCCCAAACTCCGATCCCGTCTCTTTAAACGTGAACATTTTGTGCGTCATTAACAGTTTTTGCAGCTTTATCCAAACATGGATGTTGTTGAGGATTTAAAGAAACGCTCTTGAACGCCCCACACGGCCCTGACTCTGCTGCAGCTGCATCTGTTGTTTGCTTTCCTCCCATGACTCCACAGATGTGCCAAAGCACAATTAACGAGTGCAGACATAATGAAGTGTGGACTTTAGAGACTGAAAGAGGAGTGTGACTCTGCTAATCTGAGACGTTCAGAGCGCGGAGCGTCGCCCTGAACGTGTCAGAGGTTTAATAAAGTCACAGAAACGTTTCGCTCTGATTGAAGACGGCGTCTGCCCACTCAGAGACGCTCAGGCCTGCGTCTCGCTCTTGTTTTCTTTTTTTTTTTGCTGAAGTATAATGAGCTGGTTTCTTCTGTAAAAACTCGTCCTTGAGTAACTTGGTAAACTTCACGAGGCTCCACGCGGCGCGGCGTGCAGACAGCGGGAGGTCGCGGCGCCGGAGGAGCGGTGGAGGTTCTGTAGGACGGAGCGGTGCAGGATTTGAGAGCTTGTTGCTGTTGTGATAAAGTTTAAACGGAACAGATGCATGCTGGGAGAGTTTATCACAGCTGCACCCGCACCATCTGTGTCATCTCACTGCTCACTGGGTGTTTTTCATTATTTATCCTGTTTTTAAATGTTACAGCGTCCCAGAATGCTTCTTTCCTTTGTGGCCAGCAGGCATCTGTCGCCAAATCATGAGGCTCTTTCTCTTTCTCTTTTTCTCTCAGATTTTCTTTCTCCTGCTCCTCTCATCAAACTGGAGTTATGACTTTAACAGAAAAGGATCATGGCTTTTAAAATGGCAATTTAAGAGAGCACACACAATTAAAAACTGTTTGAATTTTTATTTACTTACAAAAAAGATTTCTGCTCAAGTTCTTGTTGTCCTGACGTCTTTTATGACTAATAATCTGAGTTTATGTTCTCAGAGTTCTGAATTTAGTGTCAAAATTTGGTCTTTCAATTAGTTTTTAACTTTTTTTTAATCTTCTTTTTTAAAGTTCACTTGAATTATGATAACTTCAGTTGTAGAAAAGACAGTCAGAATTCTGACTTTCTACTCAGAATTGGGATTTATTCCGACTCTGATCCCATATTTCTTAACTTAAAGAACTTAAAAAACATACAAGAAAAAATAATGTTGGGTCAAAATTTTGCTACAGTGAATTCACAGTTATGACAAAAAAAGTCAAAGTTTTGCAATAAAAACTCCAAATAATGAGATCCAAAGTCAACATTTAAAGTTGAGTCGGAATTTTGAATTAATGAAGGTAAAATTGGGGGGGAGTGTCACATTTTAAGATTTCAAACAGTCAAAATTTAGACTGATAATCTTTACATGTGGACTCAACATGGGCAAAAAAATAATAAAGATAAAAAATAATCAAAGCCATTTTTTCATTTTTGTGTTTTAAACTGGTGGAATTTGACTTCAAACTCAGAATTTTTAAATTTATTAAATTGTATTAACTACCTTTAATTGAAATTAAGTACATAAATGTGTTATTCAATGTGTCATAATTTTTTGAAATACCAATTCATTTCAGGTAAAAAGAAACATGATTATTTCACTTATCAATTCATTATTTCATGGTCCTAGTGTTGCAGTGGATCATGAATTTATTTTATGTATCAACCTCACCCATCAAAGTTGGTTTAAATAAATAACTACATCATCAAATAATGAATTAATGACATATTTAATTAATTATTTAGTGATTTATTTTTTGGCACTTTAAGTCCTCTCTACATTTGAACATAAAAGTCACAACATTTTGACTTTAAAACAAAGAATTGACCAAAGAAATTGAAATTTTGCATTCATGGGCCTGTAATGAAAGTTTTCCACCAATGGCAGAACTTTTGTTTGGTTACATTTTTTTTTATTTTACAGGTGTAACTTAAACTCTGGATCCATATGTTTGTCTGTTGCTTTAACTCAGGTCTGAACTTCAGTTATTTCAGACTCTTAGTTCTGCTGCAGTGGAGCCAAAGTCTGGGGCGCTCTCTGGCCTCCGCTCTCTGGCCTCCACTCTCTGGCCTCCACTCTCTGGCCTCGGCGTGTCCCGCCTCCTGCGGCGTAGATCATCTGAAGAACCCAACACTTCATTAACTGTTGGCGCTCAGATTTCTGCTGCTGCAGCTCACGTCAAACAGAAACACGGCGCTCGCACCGATCCATCGAACCGCAGGACAGAGACCGCCCTGACCTCCTCCTCCCTCTTCCTCCTCTTCGCTTCCTCCGCCGCCGCCGCCTGAGTGTCAGTTAGTGTCTGCAGCCTGGCAGAGGAAGGAAGGAGTCAGCAGCCGGGTGAATGAATGTGTTTTGGCACACGGCGGGTCAATAGTCTTGATTTTGCTCGATCAATCCTCTACAGTCAAATTACCTCTGGACAAATTAAAAGCAGGAGTTTCCTCCGGTGCAGGAGAAGAAAGAAATACTGGAGGGATTGTGAGGAAGCCGATAACTGAGGAAGACGGAGAGGAAGGAGGGAGGGAGGGCTGTGTTCAAAGGATCTGCAGCTTCGCCTCGCTCACATTATCACCGCAGCACAAAGGGCCAAATATATTCAGTGGCTTTTCAGTGGCACAAAGCTGATTAGCCGAAGGTAGCCCCCATTGTGAGGAAAATCACTTCCACGGCTGTAAAGCAAGTGATTTCATATCCTTTTTTTATTTAAGATTACACAGCAAGTGCCTAATCAGCTGATCCTTAATCATCAGCATTGTGCCCCTCCATGTTTCCCGTAACCTCCCTTCTCCCCCCGCCTCGCCCGCTGCCTCGCCGCCGCCTGGTGACTGGGGTTAAAGAAGCGCCGGAAGCTGGAGGAGAGAGAGAAGAGAAGAAGGAGAGAGGAGGAAGAGGGGGGAATCACTTCCAACATAATCTCCTTAAACAGCCCGTCTCCTTCTGCAGGAGCAGCACTGGTCGCTTCATCTGTTCTCGTGTGTTGGAGCAGCTTCAGGCCTGTAGGGGGGAGGAGGAGGGAGGAGGGGTGATGGCGTCATATCTGAGGGAGGTGAGGAGCAGTAATGAATCAATTATCAGCTCCTGGTGGAAGAAAGAAGAGAAACCTGACTGTCACTCGCCGCCTCAGCTTCTCCTCCACGTCAGGTTATCGACGGCTCCACATCAAACTGGAGCCGCCATGTTGGTGCAAAAAGTGCTCGACTGCAAGATACAATCTCTCTCTTAGTCTAGTTTTTTTTCAACAACATATTCATTGAGCTTTATAGATTTTTATCACACAAAACATACAAATGTGGTGCCATATAGAACAATAAGACACCACAAACATTCAACAAAATGCTTCTCAGACTAAGTGCCACATTAAATGCAAATCACTGACCATGTCAAAAAAAAAGAGTGCAAAAATTTCAAAGATCAATTCTTAAAGGTATCCATACAATCAATTTACACTACTAAAAACTTGTTCCCCTTATTTAGTATCTAACATGTCTAAGTTTTTAACAAAAGCAATAAACAGCTCCTGTTTCCCCTCCCGTATAAAAGTCACTCTTTCTAGAGGAAGTGTTGCAATCATTTTTCCAACCCAGTGTTTGATGCCTGATTTATTCAAGTTATTAGATTATAGCAATTGATCTTCTTGCATGTAAGAGACACATGTATTAACCGGCCAATCTTTTTTTGTGAAGGTATTGTTTTTAGAATAAAAAGTGCTGTATATACAGAAACAGGTTGCAGAATAATCCTCTCTGTCTCTCTTCCTAAAAACTGTTAATTTTACAGCATTTCCAAACACAATCAGACAGTGTATTTTTAATTAATTTAATTGGTGTGACATATCTTCTTATTGTCCATTTCTGCAGCAGTAATATGTGTCTTGTATTTACTGATTGAGTGTGAACCTTTGTAACCTGTTGTTACAACCATTTCTAGGTTTTTCCCACTTACTATCTGAGTTCTCTGCTGAGCTCATCATTACTCTACTTTTAGTTATTCTGAGATGATTGACATTAAAAACATCATTTTCTGCACAATAACAAAGTCCTACCTTGGGATCTGGTCAAAAGAAAACATCATTTATGCTTTAAACATTTGGTTAATTTTGGCAAAGTTGCAACTTTCAGTCTTGAAAAATGATGCAAAGATGCTACACTTCAAAAACTGAAATCTAAGCAAGTCATTCTGTCTTATTTGGAGTAAAAATTATCTTATTGTTCTTAATTTGAGCCACATTCACCAGACCAGGTCATAAAAATGTCTTACTTCAAGTTTTTTTAAGACAAAAATGAGGTGTAAATTGCTTGTAACAAGTCAAAAAAATCTGCCAATGGGATAAGACGAATTTGCCCGGGAAGTTTCTTGAAATTAGAAAGATGTCTTAAAACAAGAATCTTGTATCTTATCCCATTGGCTGATTTTTTTTTTACTTGTTACAAGCAATTGATGCCTCATTTTTGTCTTTAAAAAACTTGAAATGAGACATTTTTATGACCTTGTCTAGTAAATGTGGCTCAAATCAAGAATAGTAAGAGAAATTTTACGAAAAATAAGACATAATGACTTGCAGTTCCTCAAATGTCCACTAGAAGCTGGCTCCACGAGTGTGGTATGAGACAATCTATGGTTTGGATGTTGCACTCTTAAGTCCGTATTACTTGACCTAACAATGAGATATTGTGACCGATTTTAACTCAACAGTTTGTCTGAAGTTAAAGTCAGGACTGCACTAAGAAAAAGCCAATACAGAGTGAGACATAAAAACACTTTCTTAAAAGTGGAGTCAAAACATTTGTGCCTGCAATAGTCACACAAGTAACCCCTGAAATACACCAGATACATATTTTAGCCGTAACTGGCTTTACCTGGCTTGGATTTAATGCAAAATCTCCAATTTTAAAAATTCAGACGAGATTTTAACAATTCTGTTTTTGCACTCCAGACAAAATTTGACCATGACGAGTTTCTCTGTGGATGATATTTCCACTTTAGCTGTGCAGCAACCAACAGAGAAACAAGGTTGCATCACCTGCAATTATTGCTTCAGTCTTCATCCATCGCAGTAAGAGAACAGACTATAGATAGGACATCAGTCTATACATAACGCACCTAAACAGAAGCCGTATGTTAATAATTCATGCTGATATCTTAGCGGTGGTCATGTGACAGTTTGATCCTCACAGTCCATTGAAAGGGTCGTGTATTACATCGCTCCATAATTACTCCATCCATTTTTCATGACCCGCTATAAGGTGTTCTGAACATTACAGCACCCTGGGTAATCTTAAACCCACTGAGAGGAGCGTTTCAGAGTTTCACTTTGGTATTAATGTCTCTGTATGACCTACAAAAGAGAAGTGGACCATCAGGAGGAAGGCTGAGGTGATATGGAGTCAGACTGAATGAAGGCTTTTATGGCTCTGAAGGGCTCGTGTTTACATTTTCACAGTGAGCGGGATATTAGAGCGTTTTAACGCTCAGGGCGAGCTCTTTCTGTGGAGATGAGTGCGCATATGTATAAGGCAGCGGGGGGAACAGACAGTTAGAAGAGCAGGGGCAAGACAAAAAAGGCCACATACAGTGAACATTTAGGTTCCAAAAAGGCATGTTAACACGCCATAGGGACTGATAAGTGTAGTTTGCTAACACAGAAATGCTCTTTATTGTGTGTATTTACGCTCCCAAGAAGGCATTTAGGTGCAAGTTTGGCACCACAGACAGCATTTTAGGCATTTTCTGAGAATGCACCTTTCCATATTTTGGCTCCCAGGGGACACTTAAGCACATTTTTGGCACCACAAACAGCCATTTAGAAAGTAGTGGACTCTTAAGAGGGCACTTCGACTTATTTTGGCTCCCAAAAGGACACTTAAGCATGAATTTTGGCTCCTGAGAAGGTACTTGTGCAGATTTTGGCTCCCATTATGGCACTTTGGTGCATATTTTTTCCTCCCATTATGGCGATTTGCCACTTATTTTTGCTCCCAAGAGTGTACTCTAGTATGTGTTTTGTCTTTTTGTAGGGCACTCTCGCATATTTTGGCTCCCAAGAGGCACTAAGGCGCGTGTTTGGCAACAGAGACAGCAGTTTGGCACATTTTTTTGGCACCACAAAGGGTGATTTTGGAAGTGTTGGGCTCCTGAAAGAGCACGCTGGTGTATTTTGGTTCCCAAAAATGGCACTTAAGCCTGTTTTTTGGCTCTTAGGACAGCACTTGGCACATTTTGGCTCCTACTACAGCATTTTGGCACATACTTTTTGCTCCCTGGAGGGTACTTTAGTGAATGTTTTGGCTCCCAGGAGGGCTATTCAGCACATTTTGGCTCACTAGAGAGCACATTAGCAAATTTTGGCTCCCATCATGGCACTTTGACACATTTGTTGGCACCCAAGAGGGCCTTTGGCATGTGTTTGTCATCTGAGATGGCACCTTTTCTTATTCGGGCTCCAAGTACTGCCCTTTGGCACCTATTTTTTAACTCAGAAATGCTTGTTTTGCCTCCCAAAAGGCACAAGGGCACAAGTTTGGCAACACAGTCAGCACTTTTGCAGACTTTTTGACACCACAAAAGATGATCTAGGAAGTGTTGGGCTCCTGAAAGAGCACATTGGTGCATTTTGGTTTCCAAAAAATGTTTTGGCTCCTTGGATAGCATTTAGCATAAGTTGGCTCCTATTACAGCACTTTGGTGCATATTTTTGCCCCAAATAAGGTACTTTAGTGCATGTTTTGGCTCTAGGGAAGGCAGTTCAGCACACATATTTGCTCCCTACAAAGCACTTTAGTACATTTTGGCTCCCATTATGGCACTTTGGCACATGTTTTTGCTCTCAGAGGATATTTGAGTGCATGTTTTGGCTCCCTAGAGACCACCTTAGCAAACTTTGACTCCCAAGAGGACACTTTGGCGCATGTTTCTGCACCTAAGAGCAGACTTTGACCTGGTTTTTGTCTTCTGGGATGGCACCTTAACATATTTTGGCTCCCAAGAGGGAAATATAGTCTATGTTTAGCTCCCTAGAGATCACTTAAGCATATTATGGCTACCAAGAAGGTACTTAAACACATGTTCTGCATCCAGGAGTGAACTCAAGCACATGTTTTGTCCCACTTTTGCAAATTTTGGCTCCTAAAGGAGGCACTCTGGTGTGTGTGTTTTTGCTCCTAGGTGAGCAGTTTATCATGTTTTAACCAATCAAAGGGGCACATCGGAAGTGTCAGAAGCTGAAAAGGAGAGGAAATGTGGAAGAGAGAGAGTTTTCTGCAGTGCAACAAAATAAGTGGCGTGTTCTCCATGAAAACATCAGGTTAGTCCATACGGACCCAGCATGCCTTGCACCATAACGGTGTGAGAAAACAGCCTGTGAGCTGCACAGTGCCTCGTCTCTCTGCGTATGAGAAGTAAATCACAGCAATAATGATGTTGAAAAGGCTTTTTCCAAACTGTAGACCACGTTTATATGAAAAACTATGTGTAAAAGATGTAAAAGTTGAGTGCTTCGCTTTATTATTTCTCGGCATTTGCAGCCTATAATCACTTCTGATTGACCTCTGGAGAACTTTACAGCTCCAAACCCATAATGCATTTCAAAGTGAGCGCATTAGACGTGTGATTACAAACAGTGAAATGTGGAAATTATACGCGCACCAAATAATACACACATTTACCCTCTGTGTCGCAGTGATTGAAGGGAATTAACACTTCACATATCTGCTCGTTTCTTCTGCAGTAATCCATGAAACACATGAAAGATTTGTCGTCCATCTCAGTTTTAATGAATGACTCTGTTTAATTTACCTTTTTTACTTGAAGACACTTTAATTCCCCTCTGTGTTTGCTGCTTTTATTTGATCCATCAGGATGAAGAGCTTCTTCCTTTTATGCCCGAGCTTTAAAGTAAAACATTAATCACCTGATGTTTATTGATGACGGGGACTGATATCCCTGCAGATGATGTTTTACGTCTACATGTGATGAATAAATGATTACACAGATGCTCTGAAAAGCAGAAACCCTGCTGATAAGAGACATGGAACTGCACTTTGTCGCTGCACAAATCTCAATTGAAAAGTCTGACATGGACGCACGGAGGATGTTACAGATTCACAACTCTGATATCCTCCCTCTGATTGGACTCAGTGTTTATTTATTTACAACACATATCAATAAATAAAGAGGACAACATAGATGCTCCCAAGCTGCTTTTCTTTACTCGTCATCTCTGCTAACCTTTGACATCTCTTTCAGGATTCTTTAGTTCTTTCAAGGTACCCATGATGTTTATTTTGAAGCTGGCAAATGTATTCTGTTTCTTCTCAGACCTGAAAACCTGAAACTGATTGGTGCAGCCCTCAGGTCCTTTTTCAATACAAATACAGAGATGCTTAATGACATCTGTGTTGAGGTACCTTCTGGAGTCTCTTTAATCATGTACCCGTCAAAGTGTATTTGAAGGGATCATTAGAAATGTTTGTGTAAACAGAATCTCTCTTTCACGGTTTCAGAGTAACTGAAAAGGCATGTGAGTTTTGATTTTATAGTGATGTTGATGTTGTGATGTATTTGTAGGTTAGGTTTAAGTTTAGTTAAGTTAAGCAGTTGCCGGCTACATTAAGCTTAGTTCCTCACAGCTCAGTGCTCTGATACATGTCTGTAACGTTAGTGAATCCTGGTTGTGTCCTACCAGTGCTCATCTACCAACTCCAACCTCACCAAGCAGAGCAAACGTAACCTGGCTCTTTGTTTGAACAGTTTCTTCAGGTTCTCCTTGCACATTCTTTCTGTTGCACGTTTCATTCCACTATTGTAATTTAAACGTGTATACATTTGTCTTTCTTTTTGTACAAAAGTTTTTTCTCTTTTTCTCAATCTAAATACAAAATATCTGTTCATATATTTGATATTTAATGTTTATTCATACTTGTTTTTGTACAGAGAGAGCACAGTTAAAATCAAAGTCAAATTCCTTAATCTGTTTTAAAGATAGGCAATTAAAGCAAGTCTGATTCTGATTCTGATTCAGGTTTGAACAGATCACTGTAGAATAACTGCTGCATGTGGACAGGAATGAACATCAGCACAAACACATTAGTGACTGTTTTGGCCTTTAGTTAATGCTCTATCTCTCCCCTGTTTATCTTTTTTCTGCTTTTCTGTCTCTTTTCTGTCAGATAGTCCAGCTCGTTTCCATCATTTCTACTTAATAAATCACAGAAATTGTTCTCAGCAGAGAAAAACGCAGATCTCTCTTCTCACTTTTAAACTTGGCCAGCCTGTGCGGTGTTGTCATAGCGGCTTTGACTTGTCCTGGATTAATGCGACGAGGAATTAGCATTTAGAAATTACTCATTTTAGCACAGATAATCTCATTTTAAGTTTGGATTATGATCAAGCAAATATCTAGAGATGAGACTTTTTCAAGATCACTTAGAAAAAGTCCTCACAGTCCCTTTAAGGTCTTGGTTTCATTCTTAAAGTTATTGATCAGAAACATTCGTAGCTTGTAAGTGAGTGATCTTACTTGGTTCCTGTCTTTGTTGAAAGCTGCACATGTGCAGTGTCAGGATTGAGGTTTGCAGAATTGTGCATTTTGAAAACAGTTCAGCAACAGACTGTAAATAGTTCAACCCAGCCTGGACTGTAGAGTAATTATTTGTTTACTGCCAAATACAAACACAACACAAGGGGTTGAGTATTTGTTACCCTTGTCAAAGATCTGAAACACTCACCCTGTCGTTGTTCTCTGTCCGTGGAGCTGAACTGTGCCTGTATGAGCTCAGGGAACGACACCATCGACATGCTGTGTGTCTATTTTTGCTCATGGCTCTGTGCAGGCTGAGTAACATCGGGGTGATATTGATGAGAACAATGTGTACATGTGGATTTATAAATAAAAAACCCTGCATGTTTATTTATGACATTGTGTGTTCCCTGCTAACTCCATGAGTCGAGTTTTTTACGCCCGCAGCCCAACTGTCAGACATACATTTTACATGAAAAGCTCTATTTGTGAATCTAATGGCGCACTCTGACAAACCACAAACACACCATTCATCCATAATGGCTGCAGACTGCACCACTTTCAAGCCTCTGATGGAAAATGGATACTGTGATTGTGTGCGCTCTTTATATTTGACCTCTGTGATCCTCCTCATTAAAGGAAAAGTAGTTATACAACATCATGCATAATAAAAGCACGTCTGATACATTATTTCTGCCACATATAGACTCAAGAGTTCCCATAAACAAACATTTCAAGCTTTCATTTCCAACCCTTTGTGCAGATCAGCGCCTCTCCCGAATGCAACATAAAGAGACGCTCGAGTTCAGGAGCCATAAAATATGACAAATTAGGAAATAAAGAGCCATACAATCTGTCAGCGCATCACTTCCCACAGCTGCAGCATCATCGACCTCTGCAGGCGCAGCGGGCTTTTATGTTAATGCTTTTTCTAAGTCGTGTGACACAAACAAAACATTAGAGGAAGACAAAAAGGAGTGGAGAGTGAAGCGCTCGTTCAACAGATCTTATTTTTATCCGGCGGGGGTTTAAGAGTCTCCAGCAGACGAGATGTGAGGGTAAATGAGAGCGCTGCAGTAAAAATCAGCTGGAGAAGAGGGATGGAGGAGGCCACCAAGAAGGGGAGATAATGGAGAATTTATGTTCTCTCTGAGAGGCCCTCTTAGCTGGATTTAATTCTCTTAATAGTGGCAGGAGCTCAGCCGGCAACACTCGGGCTCTAACCTGCCCTGTAGTTTGAAAGCCGGACGTGTTGGGGGAGGGGATGGAGGTGGGGGTGGGGGTGGGAGGGGGGCAACAGATGCATAATAAATGAAGGAAGCCCTCTGGCTATGGAGAGACGTAATTGCTCTCAGCACCGTTAATGTTTCATGATTTTAATAGCTGCGTTCAAACGGTTTGCAGAGATACTCCGCGCTGATGTGCTGATGTCACCGCGAGGAGGATGAGGGAGGAGGAGGATGGGGGAGGTGTGGGGTGATGCGGGTGAAGAGGTGAGATGTGAGAAAGGCTTTTTCCTCTGAGTAGACGACGCCTTACATGAGGTTACACAACGCTCAGAGAAGAAAGAAGCAGAGTCACAGCTGCCACTGACGGAGGAAGATCCTGGAAATCAGAGGACACAGAGTTCACTCAGGTGTAGAGACGATGTCAACTTCAACATAAACTCAATTTGTGCCTCATGAAGTCATAGCTTCTGTTACACTTGCCAAGATTTGAATTTTACTATTTAGAATTTTATTTATTTTGATTTGATTTATTTTAGTGCTACAGTGTTTACATTTAATTATTCAGCATAATGTTTTTCCAACATTTGTTATTTTAACTATCACAGATAAGTGAATAAAGCTAAGCTCCAATTGTTAGTTTGACTAAAGAACTTTGGACAACAGCCAACAATTATGATTTTTGTTGTTTTTCTTCATCTATGTATTTTCTGTGTTGAGTTTTAGGTTAATTGGTTTTGTTCACTTGTGTTTCTTGTGTTGATTTTTCTTTTGTGTCTTGTGTTCAGGTTTCCAGTGTTTCTGAATCATTCTTGAGTCTCCCTCCTGTTTAATTGCCCCTCATGTGTTTCACCTGTGTCTGGTCCCACACCTGTGTTTGATTAGTCTCCTTTCTATTTAATCATTGTCTTCAGTTCAGTTCTTCTTCATTCATGGTCGTGTTGTGTTGTGTGTTGTCAGTCTCCAGTTCCTGAGTCTCCTCTCATGAGTTGGTTTGAGTTTTGGGATTCTCCTTTGTGTTTTTGGACTTTTGAGATTAAAATACCTAAGTTTTGAAATCTGCATTTAGGCCTACTCCTGTTTCTGCCAACCCCTGACACAAAGAACAAAAACTAGAACAAAATGAGCCCGAAACAAAGAGACATGATGAACATTAGACATGTTTAAGGTCACTTTGCATTTCTGTACAGCAAAGAGAAACAATATGTTGCCTTAGAACAGATGTAGACATCCTTGTTCTTTATTTTCACATTGAGTTGAAGTTGCGATCGACTGCACAACTTTATCCAAAGAAGAAACTTTTCTGGGTTGAGATCTGGTTCATGTGGGAGTAAAACATATACATCATTGCCCAGACTCTCAGGAAACCTTGTGTCAGAGTTACATCATCATTGTTTGACCATTTCTTAACATAAAATCTCACAAAAAACTCACAAAACTGAACAAAAACTGACTTATCAAATTTATATTCTATGTTTCTCTTTTCTCTTTTTCAACCTTTGCATCGTTTTATTCTCGATTGTTGCTAATCCAACCAGTTTCGTTGTGGCCAAAAAAGAAAAATGCAACATCATTTTGTTTTAAGTGCATCTTTGACATTATGTTGCATGACATAAAGTATCTGAATGTTACTGCAATGCACTTTATTGAACGTTGAGTGGATGGGAACGGCCATGTGCACTGTGATTGGCTCATCCATGTTTGAGGGCGGGACTTAGCAAACAGAAATGATAAGTGAGTAAACACAGACAGAAGGAGATACTGAAACAGTTTCTTTCCTTGAAGCTGTGGTTGAAGCTGTGGTTGAAGCTCTGTGTTTGTGTTTTTGGTTCCATGAAAAGATTTAGACTTATGGTGCAGATGCATAAGAACAAAAAAGAGTCTAGAGTCATTTTGTGAGACAAGAGTGTTTAGTTCCATGGATTTTAACTCTCTGATGGTTTAGTTAAGACACCTCCCACCGTCGGACTATTACTTGCGTTAAAAGTACCCGTCTCTTCTTCTGCCCTCTTGGCTCTCTGCTCATCTGCTTCATGCCCCACTTGACTCTGATGATATGAGATTTCAGTCCCCATGGAAACCGGCGGGACTTGTGACCATCTTCACTTCCCTGCCTCTAATTCCTGCCCCTTTCATTTGCATAGAAATAACATTTTGGGATGAATGAGCGGTCCCCTCCAGTCCCAATCTGTGTCTGTCTGAGAGCTGGGAGCATCTTATTTGTGTTCCCGCCCGCCCGTATCAGCGCGAACATTTACCTCGTGATGTGAATGATGAAGCTGACGGCTCAGAGGAGCCCATCTGATCTCTCCCAGCTCTGGGCCTCATTTTAATATCGCCTTTGGCCATGTATTTTTATTACGCTCATATTTCATCAAACAATCTCACCAACAAGCGGGTAATGACATAATTAACCTACAGGGGGGAGTGCCCTCGCCGCCAGGACAGTGGATTTAATTGGCAAGGCTTCAAAGCAAGGCCGGCCAATCAGAGAGGTCGAAGGGAGGTGGAGCGGCGCCGCTGCGAAGCAAACCCAAACAGCAGCGGGCGGCAACAGCGAGCGAGGAGTTAATGAGGTTTTAACGACATTACCTTTCTGGTCCAGGTAGTGCTGAGCTCCGTGTTCCACATTCAGCTGCTGATATAAAACAAATACAGCACTTTTACTTCATCTTAATAACACTTCCTGAAAAACACACACATCATTATTCTTGAGGTATGGCAGCATTCTGAAAGCAGCCCAAATGAAGATGAATTCAGAAACACCAACATGCTGGTTTCTCTCCTCTGTAATAAAAGCTTATTATTCAAATCCACACAACTTGCTGCAGTAAGACTTTCCGCCGCGATCGCTGCTTCATTTCTCCTCCCTCAGTGCTGCGCTAATGGACTAGCTGAGGGCTCCCCGCTCAGCGCTCTGTTTAGAATAAGATTACTTACACCAGAGGTAACTAATAACCTAAATGAGCTTTATTTCTGCCAGAAGACTTTCTGTAACAAAGATGTTCCTCCCTTTGTTTTGTTTTGTCTTCTCATTTGCAGCCTGAGGACAGTGATTAGTTGGTGGAGGTGGAACTCCTGTTGGTGTTAGTGCAGCTCATTCAGCAGATTCAGGGTCAGCAGTGAAGAGTTTCCTCCAGCTTTAAAAGAGCTTGTGAAAATATACACGTCTAATGAGCAGGTGAAATATGCGCTGGAGAGTGTGAACTTTTTTATATCTTAGCTTGAGTCTTAGGCTGTTTATAACATGTCCCCAAATCTTTAAAGAGGCTGTTGTTTTCAAGCCTGTACATTCTCATATGTTGTAGAAATCCTTGAATCTGTCTGTAAACTGATCAGAACAGTCTGTTCAGATCTTTATGAGACTTGCTGACATGATGGAGAGGTGGACTTCAAACACAGAGGTCTTCCTATCTGCCTTTGTGTGACAGGACAATGAGAGAGAAGAAGGTTCGTGGGTGAAGATACTCAAAGAGAAAGCAGCAAAGAAAGAGGGTACTTTTGCATGCTTTGGCTCCCAAAAGTGGACACTTTGACATGTTTTGGCTCCCAAGAAGACACTTTCATGCATTTTTTGGCTTCAATTGGGGAATTTTGCATGTTTTGGCTCCCAAGACAGGACACTTTTTTGCATGTTTGGGTTCCAAAGAGGATACTTTCCCCATTTTGTTTCCAAAGGGAGGACACTTTGATGCATTTTTTGGCTCCCAAGTGCGCTTGTAACAGCTCCAAAGAAGATAGTTTTGCATGTTTTGGGTCCAAAGAAAGCACACTTTGGCATATTTGGGCTCCCGATAGAGGACACTTCAGTGCATGTTTTGGCTCCCTTGGAACAATTTTGCTTTTTCTGGTGCCCAAGAGCGCAGTCAAGCATGTTTGGCCCCTGAGAGGATATTTTTGCATGCTTTGGCCCTTCATAGGGAACACTGTAGTGCATTTTTTGGCTTCCATGGGGTTGCTTTTGCATGTTTTGGTTTATAAGAGAACATTGTAGTATGTTTCAGCTCCCAAGAGAGCAGTTAAGCATGTTTTGGCCCTGAAGAAAGTATACTTTTGCATGTTTTGCCTCCCAAGAGAGCATGTAATGGCTCCAAAGAAGATACTTTGGCATATTTTGGCTCCCAATAGTGGACACTTCAGTGCATGTTTTGGCTCCCTTGGGGAAACAACTTTGCTTTTTTTGGTGCCAAGGGGATAGTTAAGCATGTTTGGCCCCCAAGAGGTTACTTTTGGATGTTTCGGCTCCCAAGAGAGGATACTTGTCAAATTTTGGCTCCAAATAAAGCACACTTTAGTGCATTTTGATCTCATGGGGCTGCTTTTGCATGCTTTGGCTCCTAATAGAGGACACTGCAGTGCATTTTTGGCTTCCATGAGGATGCTTTTGCATGTTTCTTCGGTTTATAAGAGACCATTTAAGTATGTTTCGGCCTAAGAGAGCAGTTAAGCATGTTCTGGCCCTGAAGAAAGGATACTTTTGCATGTTTTGTTTCCCAAGAGAAGAGCACTTTAACATGTGCTTTGGCTCCTGAGAGGACAGTTTACAATGTTTTAACCAGTCAAAGGGGCACATTAGTGTGGTTCACCAACTAAGAGGGAACTCTAGGGGTTGTTTTGGCTCCCAACAGGGCTCTTAAGTTTGTTTGGGCACCAAAGAGACCACCCTCTCTGTTAACACCAGTGTTTGTTTTCCACCACAACAAAATAATGATTTTGTAAAAGACCTGGCTGAGAAAAGTCAGGATTTTTGAGCTGTAAACCATGTAAAGAAACTGCAGGGGCACCAGATTGACAATATTAAAAAAGGCACCATACCCCTCTTTAAACAAAGCTTTAGTAAAGGCATAGTTTTAGTGCTTTGCCTTTCGCCCAGTCATCAAAACTAGAATCAAATAAGAGAAATTAATGTCAATCCTTCCACTTTAATGACTGGTGTTACCTCGAACATTGTATATTGTCTTAATCATCTTTAGCCACAATGATCTGACCCTTAGTTGCTGGATTTGGTCATCTTGAAATGTAAATCCACTACACGAAATACGAAGTAAACAATTTGTGAATCTATTTCAACTTGTGAGACACAATTGTTGTTGCTTGGATAAAAAAACATCAGTCATCTCATGTTTTTGCTTCTTTAAAGGTAAAAACTGTCGAGCAGGTTTGTGATTTCCAGCGTCTTTTAACTTCACAGCTTTAAAGTCTAAGCTCAGTCTCGGGTTGTTGTTTTTTTTTGTTTAAACAAAGGACATTTTCTTTCCTCTGTGCTCAGTATTTGTCTTTAAACGCCGTCTGAATGCGTCTGCTCCTCCACAGACTCTGAGCCCACACGGTGCATCCATTTAGAGGTTTCTGCCGCGGCCCCTTTAATATTAACGACGATGGGGAAAAGCATGTAAAAACAAAAGCTGCATTATTCCAAAGAAATTCATGACATGAAATATTTAGTGTTGTTTTATTTGACAGAAACGCTAAAAGAAAAGAAACATGCAGAGCGAACGCACACATGCTTTTTTCTCCCATGATTCCACTGGGGTCTCCTGCCAGGCCGTCTTCTGGAGCGTTCTCCTTTTAGCCTGTAGCGCGTGGCCTGTCTGTGATAAAGGGATGTGGAGAGCAGAGGAGGAGAAAAAAAAAAAAAAAAGCTTTTAAAGTTGTATTTGGCGTCCCGGCGCTCCCCAGTCAGCAGGCAGCAGACTTCTTATGAGATTAGAGGTTTTCAGGCAGCAGCCAGTCAGTCCACTCCTCCGTCTCCTCTGTCTCTGCTCAGGCTAAGTTTGGACGCCGTGACCCCGCGGGGTTTCAGAGCCCCCCGTCCCTCTCGCTATCTGCCGCCGCTGCTCTGAAGGCCTGCCAGACCGGGGTCTCTGTGGGGGAGCGGCTGCTGGAGAAGAGGGTCAATAGGAGGATCTGCTGCTGGAAAAAGTCCTGAAGATGAGAAACAAACTCCTGGAGACGAAGCAGCAGCAGCAGCTCAGTGTTGATGCTCAGTTTATTACAGAAACATTTGTTTTCACTGACACAAACTCTCTCAGTTTAATTATCACATTAATTTGTGTTTGACTAAATTGAACGTTTGTCTTTTATCCCAAATGTCAAATGAAAATATTTTCATTTCAATCATCTATTTACAAAAACAGACAAATGTCACAAAGATGTTTTAATGAAAAGGAAAGAAGTCCATAGTAATTTCAAAGAGCACAATTCTTATCTTGATGTGTCACAGTAATGTCTGTGAACTCAGCAGTTTAGTTTTCTTTAATGAATCGTGACTGTCAATCTTCCTGTTGTAGAATCTAATTTTCGGGCTCGCTTGTTACTTGTTGAATCTGTTACTTTAATATAAGGAGGGGGAGGACCCTTGTTTCTACTGCATAATTTCTCACTCTAGGTCTCCTAATTCTAAGACATTTACCCATGAGAAATGATGAAAAGAGGAGTCCAAATCAGCAGGAGAGTCCATTCAGCTTGAATCCAGAAAAAGTTTATTCAAGTCTAGCCATCTTTAACACAGTTTCTGGGTTGAAAGATTTGCAGCACGTTAAATATTCTGTACCAACTGATAAAACTAAACATGAACAACGACTGAAAAGAAACCTCTTGCATTTCCTAAAACCTTTCCTAAACCTTCTAACAAAACTCTTAGCCTAAAAACCTCCATCTTTTCTTCCAACAGAACCTCCCCATCCCAAAAACCTGTGTAGGAAAAAAGAAAACCCCGTGTAGAAAAAGCCCCCCTAGTAGAAGCCCATTTCCCTTAAAAACCCTGTGGACGTCCCTTCTCCAGTGGTGATTGGCTGTTTATTTGGTGCAGCAGGGCCTGGATACTACCTGATCCATGAGGAGGGGTACAGATAATATCTGGTATTACATCTTACAAGTTTGTGTCCATGAAGTCAAATGAACATCAGCAAATTGACAGTGTGAACCTGGAATTGAGGGAATTACTCAGGACCTGTTAGGATCTTCAGAATGTGTTCAAGTTTAACTTTTACAGAGAACATTGAAATCGTCAATGGGCAGAAATCTGTGGGTCAGCTCAGCTGCTGTGTGCGTCTAGGTGGGATGCTGACTTAGAGGCGTTCAGTCATATGCCCGCAGATGGTAGCTTCGCACCGTTGGCTCCTCAGCCAAGCACATACACCAATTGTCTGAGCCTGCGGTTCCTCTCGTACTGGGCAGGATTACTATTGCAACAACACAGCTGGCATCTATATGTAAGGATATCTGAGAATTTGCCCTCAGTCGGGTAAATTGCTTACTTTAATCAAAAAAAAATCCACAACACTGTGGACCACATTCATGGTTTCCAATGGGTCCAGGTCTGACTTGATGGTTGCATAGATGGATCCTCAGTGCAGAAAGATGCTGTTTTTCTTCAGGACGACCTCTTTCATGGTTTCATTCACGAGTTCTTCACAAAGATGGATCTGTCTGAGTCCAGTCTTCTTGAAGACCCCAGATCCCACAGTGGGTGTGAGACTCTGGAGCTTGTAGGCCACAACAGGTCCCAGTCAAACCATTAGACCAGCAGCAAGCTTCTCCTTTCGCCTTATTAGACGATCCTCTAAACTTTTTTTCACATCAGTGTTGTGCACGTCTGACTGATAATTGATTTTCCTCCTTGAATGAGTAAAAAATTACACTGGTGTTTCAGGTCAGGTCATTTCCCTTTCAGCAAAAGATTAGTCTCAGGATACTCCTATAATTATAGTAGATTGAAAAATTAACTTTTAGGGTCATTTCAGTCACATAAACAGCCCGTTTCAAAGGACCTGGACATTTTTTAGAGTTGTTTTATTGGAAAGCTTTGTTTATAGCATTGCAAACATGATTAAAAATGTGTAACCTTTCCCACGTTTCCAGATTTGTCAATCATGTCTGTGCACAAACCTCCCACAGGTAACAAGTCAAGTTTTAAAAGAAACCATTGTTGCTTTAACAGTCAGAGCACATCCCTCAAACTCGGACGACTGTGGCAGAACCTGGACCGTCCAGTCACTCTGCATTCATCCGATTTATTCAGGGATAAATGTTTAAACAGCTGAATGTTTAAAGAGCTGATGGCCGGCTGCAGCACGCTTCAGAAATGTCTGAGAGCAAATCTATCCAGGATGTCATATTTAGTCTGTTGATTCTCGATGAGAGGAGGAAATAATTCAGGACCAGAGAAAACTAACAGGAGAAGTGTCAGGAGAAAAAAGTGACAGTTTTTTCCTCTTTCAGCTCCATGTTTTGAAGATGTTTGACTCTTCATGTCTGTAAATAGTAAATCCAGACAGTGAAATGAAAGATAAATGAACATGAAGAGCTTTGTGCGACGATGAAATGCAGGAAATTTCCAGCGGCCGGGAACAATCTCGTTATTCAAAGTGTTCTAGAAACATTTCAAGCATCCAACACCTGATCTGAAGCTTCTGCAGCTCCTGAAAGCAGCTGTTCAACATCCATTTTTCATCCCTGAAGAAGTTTCCGGAGATCTCTGCGTCGGTTTCGCTTTTGTCTGTGATCCGCCCGCTGCCCCGGGTCACGCTCAGCTTTGTTTGTTTGCTCCATCGTCTTTTATTTTCCCCGTGTTCAGAAGTTTCTCCTGGACTCAGCGGTGAGTTGATGCCACGGGGAGGACAGTAGTTCACCTCAGACAGGTCGACGAAGAGAAAGAAGAAGAAATTTCAGCCTTCAGCCAAAACAAGACTCTGACCAACTCTCGCTTTCATCTCAGCAAAACGCCTCCTAAATTATTAAAGCTGCTTTGTGTGAGATGTTTCAGGTTAATAAGTTATAATTCTGTAATTTGAAGGCATGAGAGTGAACGTGGAAACAAACAGCACCTCACAGATCAGAGAAATGTAATCAAACCTGTCGTTTTCATGGTTTTAGTGATAATTCAGACTCATCCAACACTCAGAGGTCACTCAGCATCTGGACCCTTCATGGTCTTTTTACCTCTCTACGTTCTGCAGAAACTCAACAACTTTTACAGCTGATGTCTTTAAATAAACGTTTTTATCAGGAGATGAAAATGTGAAAGTTTAAGAATATATAAGAGGAAACAAAAACAGATTAAAGTGATGAAACAGAGCATAAAACATGATTTAGATTTTAGGATCAGAAATATTTTTGTTTTCCTTCCTTCAATCTTTCTGTCTTCCCTCCCTCCTTTTCTGTCTCTTCCTTCTTCCCTCTCCTGCCTTTTATATTCATTCAATTCCTTGTTTCCTTACCTCACTTCTATATAGTTCTTCCTTTCCTTATTTTCACCACTTTCCTTCCTTCCTTCCTTCCTTTCTACCCTCCTTCACTTTGAGTATTTCTCTTTCCTTTCTGAATCCTTCCTTTGTTCTTTTTTCAAAATTTCATTGCTCACTTCCTCCCTTACTTTCCGTTTCTGCCTTCCTTACTTTTCTTTCCTTCCTCCCCTTTCACTGTTTCCTTTCTTTCTTTTTTGTGTACCTCCTTCTCTACTTCCTTCATCATCTTTCTCTTCTTTCCTTCCTTCCTTTCAACCAATAAATCTTTCCTACTTTCCCTCCTTTTGCTTCCTTCCTTAACTTACTTTCATCCGTTCCTTGCTTCTCCCTTCCTACATTCAGTTCCTCCTTCTCCTTCTTTTCATTCCCTTTTTACTTTGATTCCTTCCAACCAAACCTTACCTGCCTTTCTTTCTTACCTTTTCTTCCTTCCATCACTTCCCTTCTTTCTGTACTCCTGCTGTCCACAGGTCAAAAACAAAAACATCCTCACATATTTCGCTCACATCGCCCCCAAGTGGAGAACATGTTGTTTAGTCAGAACCAGAGTTTACTGATGTTTACACAGCACGTAACGCTGAAGAAAACTGACCAGTTATTATCTGGGATGAAGAGACACCTGACAGAAAAGTGAGCTTTGATGTCACATCACAATTACAATTTTTTTAGTTTGGACGATCACTGTGTCGCTCCATCTTTCATCCTCAGGGTTGTGAACGACGGCTGTTCCTATCTCCCAAAACAAAACCTTGGATTCAGATATCAAGTGACAGAAAATAAGACTTTTTAAAAAGTTTTTTTAGAAGATAAAAATCCCATTTTGGTCAGCTTAATGTGTTCTTACTCCACAAAAATGATTTGATTATCTCTTGATAAATCAGTGCTGTCACATTTCACTTTAGTTTTGGTAAAAATTTGCATATTTGTCTTCACCAGTTTCCCTAAAAGCTTCATCCATGCATCAATATTCTTCCTCTTAAGCAGGAAAAGCAGCCTGATAAAGGTTTTAACATTATTCCCAGCTCCTCCTGAGGAATCCTGAGACATTCCTGGACCAGGTGGGATTAAAAATCTCTGGTTGGACGCCTGCAGAACAGATCCCTGTGTAATCTCTCTCACTCCTTTTAGCATCATTTCAACACAGTTTGTGCTTCCAGAAAGACTTTCACAAACTTCATAACACACACACACACACACGCCGACACTCACACTGGGGAGACACAACCCCGACGAGAGGCTGAGTCATTTTTTATCTTTATTAAAAATCTGAACCATAAAGCTGTTATTGTAGCAAACAATAAAGCCGCGGCTAACTTTGCATCGATCCTGGCGGCGTTTCCCAAATCCTGCATCAGCTCTGGATGTAATGTCAGCCTCCTGTAAATTTCTCCAAGGGGGGATCATGAGTCCTGTGTTTGACGACTGTTGCCTTGTTTGCCGGCGCTATGGACCGAGAGTTAAGACAAACACAAAGTTCATATGTTTTAGAGGAACTCCAATAGCTGCAGGAATATTAGATTTCTCTGAGCTAACTCCACTTATGACTTTCTCTTTTTTTAACTTTTCACACCAAACTTGGAGGAGCTTCCTGTCTCAGACTTTTTTGGGTTTTATTATTTGGTTTAATTCAAGTAGATGTGGTAATAACCATCTGTCTTTATGAACCCAATCAAACCATCATCACGCAGACACATTTGAGCCAAAGTTATGCACATTTTCTTTTCTGCAAAATTAGTCGTTGTCATAGTGATGTGCTTTTCCCTGTGGCAGTGAAGGACAGAGGAGTAGTTGCCCTCCTAATGTGGCCCGATTGGTAATAAATCGTGAGCTCTCTTTGGGGACAAAATGTGCACAAAAACACACGCCGAAGTGTTTTTTTAAAGCCAAAACGTGCTTACAAATATGCAAAACATGAACCAAAATGGACAAAAATGCTCTTCTGGGAGCTAAAACGTATCCCTCCTGGTTTGCGAACCACACTTGTCTACCTCTTTGTTGGTTATAACATGATAAACTGCAGTCCTGGGGACCAAGACAAATTTTTAAGTGACCTCCTGGGAGCCAAAAACATGCAAAAGTGACTTCATTATAGCCAAAACATGAACTTAAGTAACCTCTTGGGAGCCAGACACTGAGAAAAGTGTCCTCTAAGTTGGCAAACCACAATAATTTCCCCCATTTTGCTGGATAAAACATAATAAACGGTGGTCCTACGATCCAAAACAAATACCTAGGTGCCTTCTTGGGAGTCATATGTGTACGAAAGTTCCCAACATGGTGCCAGACTTGCACAAAAATGTCTTCTTTTGTGCTTTATTACCTTCCTCTTGGTGGCCAGAATTCACAAAAAAGTCCTCCCAAGAGCTGAACTTTGCTTGAGTGCCCCCTAAGGAACCAACACCTGTCTTAAACTACCCACTTTGGCCCTCCTGGTTGACAAATGACACTAATCTACCCCAATTAGCTGGTTAGAACATAATAAACTGTGTTCCTTAGAGCCAAAACACACCAAAGTAACTCCACTTGGGAACCAAATTATGCAAAAATGCTCTTTCAGGAGCCCAAACTAGGCTGAAGTGCCTCTTCTCTAGAGCCAAAACACACACTTTAAATCACTCCTGGTTGGATTAAGCATGATTAACTGCTCTCCTGGGAGCCAAAACACACGTTTAAGGGCCTAAAATACCCAAAAATGCCCTCTTGGGAGTCAAAATATGCACTTACCCTTCGCTCTCATCCGTCAGAACGTCTGTGCAGCCTCTGCCCTGTAGTTCTTCTCTTTACGTCTATTTTTCTTGTGAATAAGTGATCCAGTCAATCTTAATGCACCTTATTATTTGTTATTTCCTTCCCTGTTGTTTGGTTGAGGTATAAAATCCATTTGTTGAAGGACAGAGAAAGACATCTTACTCTGAGTTATCCGTCAACATGATGTGTTTCGGTCTGAAACTAGAGGAAAGAAAAAACAGCTATCATTCTTTCCAGAGGCGATCGAATCCTGATGCTTTGGCAGAGACCTCAGTTTCTCCCACAGAGACACAAATTTGGCAGTTGTAACAATATTTAACTGCGGGGTAAGGCCTAGGTCATGCTCTCCATGAGGTTATCCCTTAGAGCCGTCAGAGCGGGTTAGAGTTAGAGTCTGAGGTCGGTTATATTCAGCAGTTTGGCTTTTTTCTGAGAGCTCCCTGCTCTTCCAGGTGTGTATGTGGAAAAGCTTCATGTGCATTCATGAATCTTTGCTTTTTCTGTTTCTGTCTGTTTTAACCCCTTTACTACAGATAGTGTCTCCAGTGGCACGAATGGATGAACCAAATTCAAACTACCGTAACTCTTGGGCCAACTATTCAGTGTGTAAACAAATAATTTTGTATCGTTCTAAAACAAAATGACCACTGGAAATGTATCTTTCTTTGATAAACTCACCACATGCTCAAGAAAAAGACAGAAAAATCTACATTAACCCTTTAAGTCCCGAGCGCCAAATGCCTGCCATGACTATTTTGCTTATCTTGACCATAAAACGGTCAAAAAATGTCCAGTGTGAAAGAGCTCAGGCCAGTACAGTACAAACCAGTACAGTAAAAACAAGGCCTGGTACTTAATAGTAACAATAAAAGCCTCAAATCAGGCTCACACAGCACAAAGAAGACTTCTATTTTGCGCACGACACATAAAACACATATACTCGCATACAGTACAAACACAGGACGTTACTTCGTTCTGAAAAGGTCACAACTTATCGTAAACATTGAAATAGGCTCATATTGTACAAATAAGACTTGGTTCATCCTTTCAAAAGAGGCTGCACACAATACAGGCATGAAATTATGTTTACGAGGTAAAAAGTAGACAGAGAAAGTTTCATTCATCCATCTATCGTTACCTTTTCTCACCTGAAGCTGCTCCTTTTTTCTCAGGGTCATTCAGAAGCTTTACAGGAAGTTTTATAACCAGGGATGATCCACTTTTTGGCATTTTTGGGGAAAACTCCGCTCTGTTTTCTCTGTGCTTTCCTCTCGTCTCAGCTTTCAGAAACATCTCAGCTTTCAGAAACCGTTGGGAGTGTTTTGATTGTGTTAAGTATTTCGAAATAAACAACAATCAAATGTGAATGTGTAGGCGCCAGTTTATCAAAGAAAACTTTTTTGACAAAACCACTTTAACCCTCTGATGCATGAGTTATGAAAGTCAGTGACAAGATTTTTCCTTTGAGTGTTTTTATTTGTCTTAAATCATGAAAAAAAGTTTCCCTTTTTTTTTTTTTTTTCAAATATTTGTAACTGAGCATTCATAAAACAGTGTGAACTTAATGTAAATATGACTTTTTTTTCGTTTGACTTCTTTCTGTTTCTGGTAATTTCACGAATAATCTTTTTTGATTCTTTGCGAAACTCTTTCATCCATTTTAACACTGAATAATTAATAGTTATTATTCTGTTTTACCCTCAAATGTTTGTCTTTAACTTATTTTAAAATATATATATATATTTGGAAAAAGAACTGAAACCATTTTTTCAGGCCCTAAGAAGAATAAAAATATCCTGACACAGACTAATATGAATTTCCACCACATGAACCATTGAATTTAGGAGTAAATAACTTTTAAATAAGTGTCCACTGTAGTGACCACTATGCACCACAGGACTAATATCCACCAGGTGAGAGTTGGCCTCATGAAGAACTGACATGTTTGAGATCAAGCAGTTTATCCAAATATCTTGTGCCGTTCATTCGTCCAGATTATCTCAGACTCTCGTGGGTTAAATTCAGATTCTAATAACGTAACTTTAAAACCAGACTCTACTAACCCTCTGACCTAAACTGACCCCCAGCTGGTGTTTCCTGCAGGTGTGTAAAGCTCTCAGGTACATGATGTAAGTCTTGTTCTTCTTGTCTCCTCTCAAACCTGCTCTGACTAATCCGACATCTCAATAAAACGGCGACACAATGAGTGAGTCGCGGCGCTCCAGCAGGTGACTGACAGGGGGTGACTGAGGTTGCGGGTATGAATCCGCCCGGACGCCTCTTATGTCGGTCACCTGTCAATCAAAGTGATGTCATGTTCCACCTGAGGCTGTCAGGCGCCGCTGAGGTCACATCTGAGCGGCTGTGGCGAAGGCTTTCCAGGAGCAACACGTTTCATTGGAGAGGCTGAAATGGATTTAACCTCCCCCGCTCTGTATCCTCAGACTACGCCACGCCACGGGGAACTGCGAGTGACTTCTTTAGAAATGATATTAAAGAGGAGTCAGAGCTTTTCCCTGTTGATGTTCGACCCAAAGCGACCGCCATCGTATCAAAGGAAACCTTTCTCTGGCTCTGAACTTGAGAGCTCCACAAACGCTCTGAGTCACTTCCTGCTCCCACGACAACAAACGTTTGAGTCTGAGAATCAGAGAGACGCTGTAAGAAAGGGCACAACAAGCTGCTCAGCTGTTTCCGGGGTCAGCCGGAGCAGAAAATAAGGAAACCGTGTCTGATCTGGTCACGGTCACTTATTGTCACAACACAGAGGAAAGTGGAGAACAGCACGACTGAGAAAAACGACTTAGAAACAGAAGAAGAAGATAAAACAACATCAGAGGAAACAGCTCCAGAAAATCAAACACTTTGCACAACTTTTCAGCTCTTAAAGTCTTTGCTTTTTGGAACTAGGTGGGTTATTTCTTGGGTTCTGCATTCATTTATGACTAAAGGAGCCCATTCCTGCCAGATTAAATACTAAACTTGCTTTGTGAGGACTTTTTTCCCCATATTAAGTCAAAATTTTTAGATCAAAATTAAAATTTATGAGATAAAAAAATCAACATCATCTCAAACTTTTGACTTTTGATCTTGAAATATTGACTTTTTCTCTAATAATTTCGACTTTTTGTCATATAAAAAGTCAAAATTTAAAATAGCATTAAAATTATGTCAATATTTTGACATTTTAACGCATCATTTTGCTCACTACCTAAAAATTGCATGATTTCTACCTTTTACCTAAAAACTATTTACTGTTAATCTGAAAATTTCCACTCCTTAATCTCAACGTTTCAACATGTATCTTAGTTTTTTTTCCTTTTTATCTCAAGATCTTGTCATTTTTTAAAATAATCAACTTATCGGATCTTTTTAATAATGTCAAAAATTTGAACTCATATGAATTTTTGACTCTATATCTCAAAAGTTCAACCTTTTGTCCTCATAATTTTGACTTTTTTGCCACTTGATTTTAACTTATTTTAAAATTTTAACTATTTTTCTTAACAGTTCAATTTCTCGTCTCGAAATTTCAACTTTTCATACCATAATTTTGAATATATATTTCCAAAAATTTCAACTTTTTACTCTCATAATTTTGACTTTTCATTTCTTACTTTCAACCTTTAATCTCAAAAATTTGAATTAGCTTCAAGATTTTACTCCTTATCTCAAAGTTTCTACTTTTTGAGTTATCATTTTGACTTTTCATTTCATAATAATGAAAAAACAGAAGAAGGATTTTTATTTTTTGTTTAAGTGGCCATGGAAATGGGCTTTTATATGTTCTCCAAAAGGCAAGAAAGATCCAGCGTGGGAAAGAAATGGTGGATAAGGGGAGGTAGAGCGTACAGCCTGACCTGGTGAGGCTCACCTTGAGTTCAAATATGCTTTTGCCCTTCCATTCTTGCCTTTTCTTTCTCTGAAGTGAATCTCTCATCTGTTAAAACTCTCTTCTCTGGACTCTTTGGTGGTGAAAACTGGACAGAACTGGGAGGTCGAGCGTACAGCCTGACCTGGGAGAGGAGAGCCCACAAAGGCTCCTCACTTTGGAACTGCCTTCCCTTTAATCCAAATATATTTCTCTGCATGTTTTTTTTTTTGTTTTGTTTTCTATCTTTGGGCCCAATTCCAATTCCTTTCTTAACCCTCAAGCTCAACCCTCAATCTTAAAAAAAAATAATCTGTATAAATAACACAACCAAGGACATATTCAGCTGTCACAGCAAACCATAGTTTATTGAAAGGTAAACACCAGCTATAACTATCGTTACATAACTCTGCGGCTACAGGAGATGACATTAGCCCGGTCATCTTATACCATTATCAGCACAAGCATGTTATATAGGCTGTTATCTTGATAAAACAATTACATTACCACGGAGAAAAATGACCATTTTGTAACGTTAACTAACTTAAACGATAGGAACATGGCTTGTCCGCACCGGACGCTATTGACAAAAGATCGTAAAATAAAAATAAATGTTCTGCAACAACGAGGTAAATAATCCATAAAATGGGTCTAAACTAAGATAATACGATGATTTTCGTAATATTTATATCTCCATTAACAAAGAAAATACTATATTTGTAGCTCGCCTTCTCTGCCGCTTTGGACGCCATGTTTATTTACTGAAAATACGCAATGCATTCTGGGTGTCCCTTAGTCCCAAGGGTGGTGTCGGAGAATCTCAGTATTGAGGGAGATACAGCCTCAAACTTAACCCTCAACCTTAACTTTCTGAGAATCAGGACAAACTTACACTTCGCAGGAGTGCGCATTTTGAGATTGAGGGTTAAGATTGAGGGTTAAGACAGGAATTGTAATTCACCCTTGGTCTCGTCTCTTTGGTCATAAAGTTGGAAAGTGAGGGGAGGTAGAGCGTACCGGCAAACAAAATCAGTAAAAACACCTGCTCTGCCTCAGCTCTCCAATAAACGTGCCAGATCTGCAATCAGAGCGACGTTTGGTGCATCAGACGAACAAATGTTGACGACTCTTTCACATGTGTGAGTTGTTTAGAATATGGAGTAAGAAACTCTCAAAGCACCTTAAAGATTTTTATGTATTTCACTGCGTTGACGCGCCGTTTGTAAACATGACATCACCGTGTACGAACACATGTTAGTGTGACTTTGCTCTGACTTTAGTTTCTGCTCTCAGCTGCCGTACATCTGCTTCTCTTCACCCTGGAGTCGATTGTGTTGTTTTCATGTAATACAAGCCAGAAATAAGTTATTTTTCCTTTCATGCTCCCAGGTAATTCCCCCATAATCCTTTGTGTTTCCCTCCTTCAGGGTCAAGGAGCTCTACGACGGCGTCATGTATGATTGCATCTCCTTCAGGGTCACCTTGCACTTGAAAAGAGACGACGGCTCTGATGCTGGTTTCCCTACGTCTTCCCTCCATCCTCCTCTTTGTTTTCCACCAAAGGCTGCAGAGGGGGAGCTGGTGCGAATAATCTACATGCGGCGGCGGAGACAGAAAGAGAGAGACGGCGAGGAGAGGCAAGACGGCGTCAAAACTTTAAGACGGGGAGGCGATGATGCAAGGCCGAGGCAAGACGCCTAATACCCCTGGCTAACGATCCAGCAACTGGAATGCAAACCCTCTGTGGATTCAGGTGGGAGATTCTGCCGGGGGAGGGGTTGGGGTTTTTTTTTTTGTGTGTGTTTTCCAGTGGGAGGGGGGTCTGGAGGTGTCAGAGGAGGCCTTTGACGCTGGTGTCACTTCCTCTTCCTGCAGAAAAAAAAAAAAAAAAAAACCTGGGAGGCAGCGAGCGATGATCAAGGAGTGAGACTTCGCATGCAGACACACAGCAAATAACAAATCTTTGACTCCTACATCAAGACCTGACTGCAGAATAATGCAGAGCTCAACAACTTTTTTCAATCATGATACCATCGTCTGGTAAAGTTTGCCAGAAAATTCTGCTCATTCTGGGCTTTTTTTTTTTTTTTTTTTGCAAACTTGCAGAATAATTTGGCTGCTGAGAGCTTTGTCTGCACCAACACTAACACTTCATTATGATCAAGGCCAAATAAAAGACTCATTGTGTCTTTCAGATAGAAAGATCAACTAATTTTTACTGGAAATTAAGAGTTTTATGAAACAAAAAATAAAGTGAGGAGTCAAATTCAGGAGGTAAAAACATCAATAAATGCTTTTAATGAAAGTTTGTGCTAACGTAACGGAGCTTGACATCGAAAGTGTTTGAACCAAAGAATAAAAAACACATCTCTTAAAATCAACAGAACTTTTGGATGATGAAAACTTCTGATTTTTCATCATCCAGCAGAAATTTAAGACAGTTATATAAAAATAAAGGACTATTTACACCATTTTTCAATGGGGATTGAATGAAATCGATACATAAAAGTGTGTAAATAAACGTGTCATTAAGCAAAAATTTGGGCAATATATGCGCTGAAGTGCTTCTTGTGAGCAAAGACATGTGCTTAAGGTACCCAAAAGTGTATCCTGGGAGTCAAACCAACTCTGAAGTCTCTTCTTGCACTGCAAAAACTGAAATCTAAGTAAGTCATTATGTCTTATTTTTAGTAAAATTTGTCTTACTATTCTTGATTTGAGCCACATTTACTAGACAAGGTCATAAAATTGTCTCATTTCAAGTTTTTTAAAGACAAAAATGAGGCATCAATTGCTTGTAACAAGTAAAAAAAATCTGCCAATGGGATAAGATAAAAGATCCTTGTTTTAAGACATCTTTCTAATTTCAAGAAACTTCCCGGGCGAATTCGTCTTATCCCATTGGCTGATTTTTTTGACTTGTTACAAGCAATTTACACCTCATTTTTGTCTTTAAAAACTTGAAATAAGACATTTTTATGACCTGGTCTGGTGAATGTGGCTCAAATTAAGAACAATAAGACAATTTTGTACTACAAATAAGACAGAATGACTTGCTTAGATTTCCGTTTTTGCAGTGCGGGAGGCAAAATGCAAACTAAAATGTGCTTCCAGGAGCCAAAACACTTGCAAAGTTCCCTCTTGAGAGTCAAAATACACAAAAGTGCCTCCCTGGGAGTCAAAACCAAAGCTGAAGTGTCCTTTTGGGAACCATAATGCACGCTAAAATGCCCTCTCAGGAGCCAAAATAGGCAAAAGACGCTTCCTTGGCAGTTCTCAAAATCAGTTTTTCTTCAGGATTTTTTGGCGTTGAAGACAAACTTTCAGTCTTTTGAGAAAAGTGATCTTTAGCGCCGTTTCTCTGCTCTTTATTCATCTTGAATTAAAGCCCCGCCCACCTGTACCTGGCCTCCTCTTCCTCCTCTTCTTCATCTTCAGCACACAATGATCACGTAAAAACACGGCGAGCGTCCTCTTTTTATCTCCTGACACTTCAAAGAGAATCCATGCAAAATTTAACACGCCTGCTTTACCACCAGCGCGGCTCACGGATCCGTCCTCGCCTCCTGCATCAGAGCGGAGGCGCCTCTCGCTGGGGAGAGGTGGGCGGTGGGTGGAGGTGTGGTGGTGGAGGTGAGACAGGGGAGGTGACAGGTTGGCTCTGTTGTTCAGTCAGAGGCAGTGACAGAAACTTCGTCCTCAGTTATTTCTGCAGCCACCAGAGGCTGACGGGAAGCTTTGAGGTGGTGGAGGCGTCGAACCCGGCGGCAGGATTCATTTCCAAAAAACTGAATCAAATACAACATCAAATGATCTGATCTCCAGGTGCAGATTCTTCCATTATCTCTCTGAGGATCAGAGTGAGTCCATTATGTGCAAAAAGTGGAACCAGGAAGTTTATTTATTTTGTTTTTGAGTGTTAAGTGGATGAATATGATTTGATTCCTCCTTAAAGAGTTTGAACTTTCAGATTTTATCCAAACAGGAAACATCTCCTGCAGCACAGTTGGTGTTCATTTACTCTGAGTGAAGATAGAGAGGCAGTAAACGGGTCAGATCTCAGACGATGTGAATCTGAAGTCTCTTTGTTAGTCTGGTTTTAGCGCTCCATCTCTCCGTCTCCGTCTATCAGTGTGAAGCAGCTGCGGCGGCGGCGGCGTTTTCAGGAGAAGGAGAGCTGAAGGCTTCAGGGAGGAGAGCGCAGTGACCTCTGAGGGCGCCGCGCAGCCGTCTAATCTCACATCACAGCCGTGTGAATGACAGCGGAGCTAATGGAGTCTGCAGGAAGAGGAGGAGGAGGAGGAGGAGGAGAGTGTGCAGAGGGATGAAGGTGGAGCAGAGTGGGTGGAGAAGCTGCAGGTTTGCATCAGGTTGTGACATCTTCCTCTTGTTTCAGTGTTTAAACTCCACCTGTGAGAGGATCCTTTTCAACTTCCTCTCAGATTTTTTTCATCATTCATCCTCTTTGACCTCCAGCCGGTTCCACTTTGATAAAGATAGATTTGAAGAGTTGAATTTGAAGAAGCTGCACAAAAACCTGCAACACTCAAACGTGTGACCTGGGTTCGTTTTTACTGAGCAATGGAATCTATCACTATGGCAAAGGATTTAACATTTAACCCCTTAGTTCCCACCCAATTATGGCCTATTTACCATGCTATGTTTCAGTACTTGTATCTGTAGTACCATGAGGTCAAAATTCATAAGTTACACCTCATTTTCTGAAACTAGAGGCTTTTTTCTTTCAAATGACATGGGTTTTTTTTATATGGCTAACGTCCACACCATGTCCTCTTCACTTTTTATAAACAATTTTTGAGCATCATTAACTTCAAGCTGCTTCATGTCAGACATAAAACATCCACCACATCTCTTCTACACCTTCTCCTCTACATCGGGGTGAAATTTGAGCTTTTTAGGTAAAACTTTGTAGGAGTTCGAGAGTTTTTAGTCTCAGGGGAGCAAACACCAGCAGGTGCGTCCTTGTTTTACACACACCAGTCTGACAACTTCGCGCAAACAAAACCAGCTGTATCAGTGCTCAGTGTTCTCTTTGCATTCAACTTCAGTTCTATCTGTGAAAAGGTTCGCTAAAAAATTATGAACTGAAAGATCCCAGTCACAGATTGTACCTCTCCTGGTGTGTATGTAAATATGAAGGATTACGCGTGACAAAAAAAAAATCAAGCTTTTTTCCAGTTTACTGTATGTGAGATCAGGCTCTCCTGGCATCAAATATCTGTGTATTGAGATGGGGAAACTTCTGTTTAAGGAAACAAAGATTTGCAGCTTTGTCAGATTGACATTGAGGAGGAAATGCTCTAAGACTGTGAAGCTGCTGTTATTGATGAGAACGGACACGACAGACAGACAAACAACGGACTTTACAGGAGAAATTTCACCACTTGGAATAATTTGATGAAACAACACTTTTGATATGTTTGAACTCTGGATTCCTCTGGTGGAAAGGAGAGTGAATATTCAGGGTACGGGCGTCAGGATGTGACGTAATGACCCCAGGTTGTTGTGATTCTTTCACTNCCCAGCGATGGCTTGTCAATTATGCATATTGCATATTAATACTTAATTTTATTTGATTTGCCTTTCCTTTGCTGTTAATCCATGCACAAACAAGCCATGGATCCTTCCGAGCGGAAGAGGAGCGTCGGCTCGGGCGTCTATAGGAAAGTGAAATCTGCCTGAAACCTCTAAATCTGAGTAATTAACTCCTTCCTTCACGCTTGGCAGAGAGGGGCTTTTATTTTAATGATTTGATTCACTGATCCTTTAAATTTAGCCCTGCAGGAAGAGATGCAAATAAAACTCCATCTTCATTTATTGTCTTTTTGGCTTTTCATGCTGCATATTGAATCAGCCAATAAAAGTCTGATTCATGAGCTGAAGGCCCATCACTTCCACTTACACACACAAACACACACACACTCGTCATGAGTGTGTGTGTGTTTGTCACGGAGCGTCGATGCCCAGTTAAAGCCTCAAACGTCTGATTCAAAGTCGATTAGCCGAGCCGTGACAGAGGAGACACGGCGGCGTGTGTTTGGAGGAGGAGGAAGATTACACCTGGAATCTTCCGCTCTGATCAGCTGATCGATATCCAGGTGAAGCAGCTGATAAGACATCAAACACACTCGCTCCTTCCTCCTCCTCCTCTTCGTCCTCTGCAGCTGATGCTTGTCTAACAGTCTGAACATGACTGTGAACATCAGCTGTTTGCAGAGACAAACACCAAACAGGAAGTAGATGACGTCATGTGACATTTTTTTCTGTATTTACACACATTTCCTGGAACTTGAGACTCAACAACAACATTTAATCAATGCACAAACTACCTGAACTAATTCTGCTAAACTACAAACACAACTCCTTACTTTACACTCAAACTATAGATTAAAACACTACACAAAACTCTCTGCAATTGGCTCGACACAGGTGATCTTTTCTGATTTTTCTGAATCCTATTAGGGATTTAGTTTCTGCCTGCGCTGCAAAACCAGAAATCTAAGCAAGTAATTCTGTCTTATTTGTAGTAAAAATTGTCTTATTGTTCTTAATTTGAGCCACATTCACCAGACCAGGTCATAAAATTGTCTTATTTCAAGTTTTTTTAAAGACAAAAATGAGGTGTAAATTGCTTGTAAGAAGTCAAAAAAATCTGCCAATGGGATAAGACGAATTCGTCTGGGAAGTTTCTTGAAATTAAAAGGTGTCTTGATACAAGAAACTTTTTTCTTGACCCATTGGCAGATTTTTTTGACTTGTTGCAAGCAATTTACACCTCGTTTTTGTCTTCACATAACTTGAAATAAGACATTTTCCAGGACTTATCAGGAGAATGTGGCTTGTATCAAGACTAATAAGACAAATTGTACTAAAAACAAGACATAATGACTTGCTTAGATTTCATTTTTTTTTATCTCACCACACATTTAAGTGATCCCCGATCACCATCATTCAGGATTGTTTTTTCCGGCCACATTTCTTCCTGGAAGACGATGGGTCCCCACTATCCTTCCAGTTTTTAATAAAGCGTTGGACAGTTCTATTGGGTTAAAATCAGCAAAGACGTAGTTAGAGGAATCTACAAAAGAGACGAACTACGGTTACTAAACTGGGAAGAGTTTGTCTGCTTGTAGAAAAGGTGCTGGTGCCCTACACAGAAAGGTGTACCATGTTTAGGAAATGAGAAGCAGCTCATTGCACCAGTTGGGGTTAAATAACTTGTTTCCAGCTGAAAGATAATCACCCATGTAGGAATTATCCAATAGGAGGCTCATACCTATTTGCTTAGTTAAATCCAGGTGGAGACTTTTTTTTTTGGCCAGGCAGTGTATAAAAGTCTGTTCATATAGTGGTTTGTGTGTCTTTTCAAAACAAAATACCATTTTAAGCAGAAATAAAACTGTTTCGAATGTAAGGTTTCAGTTCACAAGGAGGTTTTTCTTATTTTGTGTTTTTGAATTATGTGTGGAGTATGAAGCATACTTTCAGAAAATGTTTGCAGATAATCGAGAAAACGGTTTGTAATTTGTCATCTTCGCTTTGTTTTCTTGCTTTTTTTTCTCTCGTTTTTACTGGTTTTCTTTTCTTAAGAATCTGGAGTGTCAAAAAAGAAGCATTCATTCAAAACAAGCTGAATCATTTTCTTCTTACACTATTTTTTTTTTTAACAACATAAAAAAGTGTTTAAACATCTTTCTCTGGTTTGATGTTTGATTTATTCAGTGTTTCTGCTGATGGTTATTAGAGGAGGAGAGTGAAACTAGGCTATGGTTTTTCAGAAAGGACAGTGTGTTAGTGTCACTCTGTGTGTGTATGTTACTGTGTGTGTGTGTGTGTGCAGCACCCTCCTACTTTACCTCCTCTAATTGCAATTACGGCGTGTGGCCCGAGCTATTATCATTTTGACAGTTTACAGAAGTTTCTTTATTAAAGAGCTGCAGGAGTCGAAGTGGGTTAGGTGTCTTGAGCTTTGGCGTTGGCGCTCTTGACAGACTCCTTCTCCTCGCCGCTTAATTGCTTGCACCTCGGCAGGTCGGAGGCGAAGCGCTGGCGTCTCCCTTCGCCACCGTCCCACCGAGGACTAATCTGGAGCCCGTTAATGAAGCTCAGAAAACAAACCCGACAAAAATTAGCTCCCATTACTGGAGGAGGTGAAGACAGGCTGTCAGGATCCTCATCTTCCAGGGATTATCTCATCGTGCAGAGCGTTTTTTTTTTCACGGCTGAAATTTAATCAGGGTGACATACAGTAAATTACTGTGTTTAAACATTTTGTGTCTGCGGTTTAAGGCTTTAAATTAATGCAAATTAAAGACTTAAAGCTTACATTAAGATTTAATTTAGCAGCTTTCCCCTGGATCACTTCATCAGCCTGCTTTTATTACTAAGTGTGTGTTTTAAGGAATTATTTTAAGAGGAAAAGAGTCCTCAGCTCTCCTGTTTTCCTCATGCACGTGGGACTGAAGGGGAGGTAGAGCGTACAGTCAACCTGACAACATGATCTGTAGTTCAAACAGGCCTGTAAGGGCTTCAAAACATCATCTGTCTCACTTATCTGTCTTCTTTCTGAAAAAAAGAAGAAGGGAAGGTAGAGCGTGCAGCCTAACCCAACAAGGCTCCACGAAGCCTATCTTACAATTTCTTTCCTTTCTTTTCTCCTTTAGGGCACTTAGCCCATGTTGTGGCCCCCAAGAGGGCAGTTTATCATACTTTTACCAGCCAAAGGGGCAGAAAAGTGTAGTTTATCAACCATTAAAGCATTTCAGCATCTGTTTTGGCTCCCTAGAGGGCACTGTAGCACAAGTTTTGGCACCAAGGAGGTTGCAACTGCATGTGTTTTGGCTCCCATAAGGGCAGTTAATCTTGTTTAATCAGCCAATCAGGAGCAGATTAGTGTGGTTAGCCAACCAGGAGGGCAGTTCAGCCTATACTTTTAACAATTGGGCCTTAGGTTGATGCAACGCTCCCTGTGCACACCACTTGTCGGGGGGAGATAGAGCGTACGTTCCTACCAAAAGTTGCTTGTACTGGTTCTGACTTCTCTGCCACCTCTTCACCATCTCTTTACATGCTTCTTTTCTCTCTCTTTCAACCCTTAATGTTTTTCTTCTTTCTTCATGTAAAGGGGGAGGTGGAGCGTGCAGCCTAACCCAAACTCTACTTGCAAGGTTGTAATTGCATGTTTTGGCCCCAATAAGGGTAGAAAATCTTGTTTAATCAGCCAATCAGGAGCAGATTAGTGTGTTTTGCCAACCAGGAGGGCAGTTCAGCCCACATTTTAACAATTTGGCCACACCACTCGTTGAGGGAAAGTAGAGCGTACAGTCCTACATAATGGAGTGAGCTCTTGCGTTGACAAGTTTCTTGTCCTGGTTCTGACTTCTCTCACCTCTTCACCATCTCTTTACATGCTTCTTTTCTCTCTCTCTCAACCCTTTCAGGCTTCATGAAATTGGGGAGGTAAAGCGCACAGCTCAAACAAGCTTTGAACTTGTCCCTGCAAGACTTTTATACACGCCATCTTCAGTGTATCCTCCATTATCTTCCCTTATGCACATGAGGGCGTTTGTTTGCTTAAGCCTCTCTGCAAAGGGGAAAGTGGAGCGTGCAGCCGAACCCCAAAGAAATTAAAGAAATTAGAAAGATGTCTTAAAACAAGAATCTTTTATCTTATCCCATTGGCAGATTTTTCTTTTTTTACTTGTTTCAAGCAATTGATGCCTCATTTTTGTCTTTAAAAAACTTGAAATGAGACATTTTTATGACCTTGTCTAGTAAATGTGGCTCAAATCAAGAATAGTAAGACAATTTTTACTAAAAATAAGACATAACGACTTGCTTAGATTTCAGTTTTTGCAGTGAAAACAGTTTGATGCTCTTTTTTCTAAATTAGCATCTTATGTGACTTTTTCCAACCATTTGTACAATTTGTATGAAATTTCATACAATAAACACTAATTGACATTTCAGCCATTGGGTAAAGGTCAATATTCTAAAATTGAAAAGGTTTGTTAAAATCAGAAAAAAGAAAGATTGTGGTTATTATCAACCATTGCAGCAAGAAATGCTAAAAAAAATGTTTCTATTCTTTTTTTCTTGGTTTGGTAAATAAAGGGTTAAGGTGGTTTAAAATAAATAAGTCAAATTCAAACCACATACTCAAAAATGTTTCCTTTAGAGACGAAAATATTCAGTTTCTAAATTGATTCCCTAACATCACATAATTTTCTCAACATGGTCAGATTTGTTCCAGGACCTGCTGCTCTCGATAAGTCAAATATTACATTTTATTTCTTTAATCCTCTCTAAATATTTTCAGCACGTCTTGAGGAAAAACTGAGCTGACAGTTTTTTAAACATTTTGAAGATCTCCGATGCCCTGATCTGAATTCTGACTCTTTTTAGTTTCATGAGCAGATCGATGTTTTTAATATCAGATTAGGTACAACTCTGATCAAAGTGATGCATATTCAGCCCAGATCTTTGATTCAGAGTCAGGAATAATTCAAGCATGAAGAATCCACAGCTTTTCTGTTTGCACGTTTTTAGGATTCCAGCTCTGATTCAGCGTTTAAAGAGACGTCACCTGATCCTGGCCGTGTGCGACCCCCCCCCNGGGGGGGGGGGCTTTCAGAGCAGTAATCTGGTTTGGAAGTCACGGCTGGTCCATACACTCCCAGTAAATTTCCTGCTGTAAATGGGGGCTAATGGGGGAAAGGTCTGTGTAATTCTCTCTCCATTAGCGGCTCCGCCTGGCCTAATTGCCCAGCCGAGCCTGAACAATTTTGTTAGACGTTGGCCGGGTAATTATGGCTGCTTTGGCTAAAAATAACAGCCAGAGTCGGGCAGCGGTTTTCACATCCCTTTGTCTTGAAACCCGATGCTGTGCACCGCGGGGACGGAGACAGCTGTAAGTAAAACCAGGATGGAGGCCACGCTGTGTTGGAGGCGATCTGCCGGGCCGGGGGAATCGAACCGGCGGCGGTTTGTTTCTCCGCGGACACGGATCTTCCTTTGGTAATGAGGATGAAAGTGAGTGATGCTTTCACTGCCATCAAGTGGTTCGTTTGATCCCCTATGAGCGACGTGTGAGAAGGTCATTAAAGTGGCTGTGAGCAGTTTAGAAGTGATCACGAAAAGTCTCATTTTTAAAAAATTTTTTTATCAGAACCATTGACTGTATATAGAATGGACAGCGTGCTTCTGCCTGTCACCGCTCTACGTTTTTGAAGCCAAAAAACGCCGTTTCTCTAGCTGCCATTGTGCAGCCAGAGTCTGCGCAGTAGAGAATTTCCGGTGGAGCCAAGTAAAAAAGAGAAATAAAGATATTTATTTCTCCATCTTCAGAGGGTTTAGTCTTCTTTTGGCTCTTTCCTGAAGTTTCTTATATCCCCGATAAAAGCTACTCACAAACGGCAGCTGTCAACTATCGTAAAACGAAACTTATATCGCGGTTTTTAGCGACCAGTAACTCATGAGAAACTAACTTCTCAGAAAAAAAAACACCTGAACACCATGCAGCCAAATGACATCATCATACTACCTTAGAGTAAGGATGAGAGAAACGTTTCTATGAGGTATCGTAATTTTTTAAAGTTTTCCCGGCTCATATCTGGAATACATGGGGAGGCGGGGCTTATGACCTATACTGCAGCCAGACACCAGGGGGCGGGGCTTATGACCTATACTGCAGCCAGACACCAGGGGGCGGGGCTTATGACCTATACTGCAGCCAGACACCAGGGGGCGGGGCATCTGCTGGAGGCTTCAGTTTGAGCCGAACGTCGTTACGTCCACTCATTATACAGTCTATGATCACAACATGTTATTTCAAATGAGATTATCAACACCAAAGTAAGTTATTTCCAAATGCTATTTCTTAGCTCCCCAATTAGGATTGAACAGGTTGGATTGGACTGGATTGATTTAATGAGAATGGAGAGCTGTGTTTTTCTCAGCTGAAAACAATTTCTGTGATTATTTAGTCGTGATAGCGAACACTGGAGCTGGATGGTCTGACAGAAACGGAACAGAAGAAAACTTCTGAATTAACACGACCGAAAACAGAGTTCATAAAATTTACTCTCCAAGTAACACAGAGCATATACATGGGAATAGCGTTTGATTTTCTTGGTTTATGTGGAACCCGACAATGTTACATTCCAACAATTGTTGTCACGTTTCAAACAACAGCAAAACGTAACTGTCAATAAATTCATTCCCTAATCGCGTTATCTGGCAAAAAGTTGTCAAAACTAGAGTTAAAAAGAAGATCAATCCTCACCTCACCAAAAACAAAACTAAGACGAGCCTCATTATAGCACGACAGTGGGGTAAGCAAAGGCTTATGGGAAGTGGAGTCTTTACTGCATGCTTTACAGGAACTTCTCACAGCTTAATCATAAAAGATTCTACGAGTTTCAAAACACTTGAAAATGTGCAATTAAACAATCAACATAAAGAAAATCTGACGTATCTTAAGCTGGACATAATTTTTTTCAAGTATCAAACCAATGAGTCAAAACTAAAACACTTCAAATCAATTCAACAGCCAGAAAAGGCTTTTCTCTGGTACAATGCAACAGATTTTTTTGTGACAGCAACTGTGCAAAATATCGGGCTTTTCATAGAGAAATTACTAGATACTGAGAGTCAGGAGTCGCCAGAAAGTGAACAGACACATGATCAACAATTTAAGGTTTAATTTTTAATTCAATCCCAACAAACAGGACAAACTATAAGCTCAGTTTGGACCGCTCTGATTTGTCTTGATTGGAAGCTGAAGAAATATACTTTACTTCATACTTTATTCCAGACCCACAGGTCCATATAAACACATGAAAAACATACAAAAACAATTGATCAAATCACAACTTCGATTGACGTTGATTAAAACAAAAAGAGACAACTGTACCAATTGCGAGCTGAGAAAGTGACGTTATTATTTCATTTTCTGAATCGATTAATCAACTCGTGAATTTGTGCATAAAATTTCAAAGCACAGCATGAAATGTGGACACATTATTGGTGACAAACATGTGAATAACACTTTTCTATCATGGCAGTTTAGAAATATTCTGAATGCATTATAATAAACTTCCTGTCACTTTTCATCTTTACTTTTTTTAACATCATCTCTACACATCTGAAATTTGCGTTCAAGCATATTCACTTGTGCATTAAACTTACAGCACTGAAGCTGAAGATCATCATCATCACACAAGTCATTTCTGATGACGTGTCCCAAATATCTAACTTTTTACACAACATTGAGGACTTGACCAGAGATAAAGAAGGATGGAAACTGTTGTTTATGATTGTTTTTTTTCTCTGACTGTCATTATCACACTCTTTTTCTCATTATATTTAATAATAAACTTTATATCATGACTGGAGCAGATGTTAAGAAGTTGTTGTAACCAGAACTGTGAGGTGACAGGACGATGACGTCATCAGCAAACATCAGATGGTTCACAAGTCTGTTACCCATCATGCATCCAGTTTTACAAGCTCTCAGTTGTTCTGAAACAGAAAGTGCTGGATTGTTAAAGTCTGGATTATTTTTCTGTTTCTTTATTTTCCTCCTGTGCTGACAGGACGTTTGCAGAAGTCGTGACAGAAGTTTTCGCTCGGAGGAAACAGCTCTTTTAACTCTGTGTTTTAATCTTCCCTCCATCCTTCGCTTCCTTCCCTCCTTCCAGACAGATTTACCTCCCGCTCCGTCAGCCCCGGCCTCCACATTTATCCCAGCAGCCCTTTCTGCTGGCCTGGCACTTGTGTTTATGTAGTGCTGT